>SJYQ01004167.1:0-17016 GCA_006410935.1 Redunca redunca
ACAGAGAAGTTGGTCAAAGGTTGGCCTGGCAGAGGGGAAAGGGTTGTGTTGGCCACAAGGAAGGACCTTCCATGGTCCCCCACCCATGCTGTGGCCCCCAAAGCTGCAAGTTTCAGACACGTGACAGGTGAAGGACTGCAGGAGATGGGGGATCCCTTCTAATCACCATCCAGGCTAGACCCTGGGTTGCATATTGGTCCAAGGGGGCAGGTTTTCTGGGGCAGGCAGATTTGAGAGGCCCTGCTCAGTATGTCCCAATAAAGGCCCCTCCCCACCTGGCCTCCAGATCATCTAGACCAGATCAGGTGCAGACAAGGAGGGTGGGACAGTTTTGGGACCCCAGGGACAAGACATGAGGCCAGGAGGGTGGCTTCAGGGGCCAGGGGAAGATGTTGGGGTTTGTTTCCTGAATGAAGGCAAGGGTCTGAGTGTGGCCTGGCCTGAGAGTTGGGAAACTGAGCTTCAGTTATTTTATCTCCATAATTGCCCTGGGAGATAGTCAAGGTACCCATTATCTGTGCCATGCAGAGGAGGCACTGAGCCGTCTGGGCTTGATACTCATCTGAAGAGTTGAGTTGGGTGGACAGTTTGTTTACTGTAGGGGGCTCCTGATAACCAGCTCTTTAGAATTTCCTCTCTCTCCAGGGACTTCTCTGCCCCTCCTGGAGCTCCATATTCAGAAACCAGAAAGCAGAGTAGCGTCTGGAAAGCCAGGAGCCTGCTTGGGGCAAACCTAAAGGTTAAGAGTCTGTATGTAAAACAGATAGCCAGTGGGAGTTCACTGTTTAATGCAGGGAACACAAAGCCTCTGTGACAACCTAGACGGGTAGGGCAGGGAGGGAGGTGGGAGGGGGTTTAAGAGGAACCCCCTGGTGGCTGATTAATGTTGATGTATAACAAAAACCATCACAATATTGTAATTAAAAAACAAAGAGTCCTGGGATTGCACCCTGCTGCTGCTGCTAAGTCGCTTCAGTAGTGCCCAACGCTGTGCAACCCCACAGACGTCAGCCCACCAGGCTCCGCCATCCCTGGGATTCTCCAGGCAAGAACACTGGAGTGGATTGCCATTTCCTTCTCCAATGCATGAAAGTGAAAAGTGAAAGTGAAGTCGCTCAGTTGTGTCCGACTCTTCATGACAGCATGGACTGCAGCCTACCAGGCTCCTCTGTCCATGAGATTTTCCTAGCAAGAGTACTGGAGTGGGTTGCCATTGCCTTCTCCGGGGATTGCACCCTAGCTTCACCTATAACCTGCTGTGTGAACTTGGAGCAGCCGCTGTCCCTCCCTTCACCAAAGCCTCAGCTCAAATACCAGCTCCTCAGAGAAGCCTTCCTCAACTCGCCTTGCAAACTAGCAGCACCCCCACTTCTATCTGTTTCCCATGTTGTTTTATTTGTCTTCTTAAACTCACCAGTGGCGTAGCACTCACACATATTTCTACACATAGCCCCACCTAGCATGGCAGCCTTGCATTGAAGAAAGGAAGAAACCTTCCTTGCCTTGCATTCTGTTGCATCCCCAGCACACACACACACACACACACACACACACACAACAACTAATATTTATTGAGCACTTACTATGTGCCAGACATAGTCCCATGTATTTTATAGATAGTAGTTCATGTAATCCCTTATTCTGACGGAGATATTTTAACCCCATTTTAGAGGTAAGGAGAGTGAGGCACAGAGAAGGTTATTAATTTGCTTGAGGTTACACAAACAGGAAGTGGTGGAACCAAGATTCACACCTGGAAAGGTGGACTTCTAGCACCCACAACTCTGGACTTCTTGACTTCTGTGCTAGTCCATCAAGGTGCTCCCTAACAACAAGGTCCTCCCTAGTTTGAATGCAAACTAGATGGAGAGGAATCCAAAAGTTTCTTCCTCCCATCCACGCTGGCCCTACTTTAGTGAAACCACTTATTCTATCTGGGTTAAAGAAAATAGAGAGGCAGGAGGGGATTCACATGGCCCATTTTGATCAGTTAACTCATCAGGCCGGTGGCTGCCTTCAGTTGCTTCAAATTTCCCCACTGTGATGTTGTGATTTATAATAAGAAATATACATTTGATCGTCATTCCTCCATCCTGGGCTCTAACTCCGAAAATCTTTGAAATTTCCCAAATGATAAGAGCAATGGAGCATCTTTTGTTCAAATAACTGTTCTTGTGTTCTCATTTCTGAAAAAGCTCCAGAGCCATAAGGGCAAAACCTGTGTCTTATTATTCATATCAGATCCCTTTCAGTCACACCTAAGTTTCTGTCAGTAGGTGGCTTTTGGAAAGATCCGCAAGAATGGGGGCTGGTTACCAGGGGAATGAACCATGTGATCAGAGGGTTGGAACTTTCAATTCCAACCATTTACCTCTGGGTTGGGAAGAGGGGCTAGAGGTTGAATCAATCACCAGTGACCAATGATTCAGTCAAGCATGCCTGTTAAGGAAGTCTCCATAAAACCTCAAAAGGATGAGGTTCAGAAAGCTTCCAGGGGAACTTCCCTAGTGGTCCAGTGGTTAAGAATTTGCCTGTCAGTGCAGAAAAGGCAATGGCACCCCACTCCAGTACTCTTGCCTGGAAAATCCCATGGACGGAGGAGCCTGGAAGGCTGCAGTCCATGGGGTCGCTGAGGGTTGGACACAACTGAGCGACTTCACTTTCACTTTTCACTTTNATGCATTGGAGAAGGAAATGGCAACCCACTCCAATGTTCTTGCCTGGAGAATCCCAGGGACGGGGTAGCCTGGTGGGCTGCCGTCTATGGGGTCGAACAGAGTCGGACACGACTGAAGCGACTTAGCAGCAGCAGCAGGGGACACCAGTTCAGTCCTTGGTCCAGGAAGATTTCCACATGCCTTGGGGCAACTAAGCCCGTGTGCCACAACCACCGAAGCCTGTGTACCTAGAGTTCATGCTCTGCAACAAGAGAAGCCAGTGAAAGAAGAAGCCCACGCGCCACAACTAGAGAAAAGCCCACACGCAGCAACGAAGACAGCACAGCCAAAAATAAAAATAAGTAAATAATTTAAAAAAAAATTTTTTAAGCACAGGTAACACCTGAACCTGTGACTGGTGTGTGAAATTAGGGCAGTCTTATAGGAGGGAGCCCTTAACCTGTGAGCTCTAGTACAACTTCCATGTAGACAATGTCAGAATTGAGTTAAACTGTAGCACACCCAGCTGGTGTCACTGAATTTTTTTGGTGTCGGGGAGGGAAAAAAAAACCCACATTTGGTGACTGTGTCAGGAGTATTGAGAGTAGAGGCAACATGTGGGAAGAGTTTTCCTTTATGCCTCTCACATCACATCACCTGTTATTACCCCCACTGTGTAGAGAGTGACACTGAACCCGGGATGGGAACTTAGGAGGCGCCTGCACGGCAGAGGCCTGGGAAATGTGCAGTGAGAGCTGCCAGGGCTGTGGTGCCCCTTGGAAGCAAACAGGGCATGGGCAAACTAAGGGAAGGGAAGTTGGCAGAGCAGAGGGCAGCAGTAAGAAAATCCAGGGATCGGGCTAAGTACACGGCAGAGCAGAGGGCAGCAGTAAGAAAATCCAGGGATCGGGCTAAGTACACGAGAGGAGCTGTGGGGACAGAGAGGGAGTGGCAAAGTAAAGCAAGCTGAGAGAATGGATACGGTTAGAAGCCACCGGAAAGTTCTGTGGAGGAGGAAATACAGCCGGCCAGGGCTCTCCTCCCACTCTGCTCCTGCTACTGCTTCCCCAGGGCAAACCCTGCTGGAAGCTAGCAGGCAAGGGGCTGGCGATTCAGTCTGAAGAGGATACAGAGCTGGGTGGAAAGAGGACTGGAGGAGAGGGTGGAGAACAACAGTTATCCAGACTAAGCTCACAGTGTTCATTGCACAACAAGCCAATAAATTGAGAGGCGAGTTCTTGGGGCAAGGAATAGCGACTTTATTCAGAAAGCCAGCCGACCAAGAAGATGGTGGACTAGTGTGCCAGAACCATCTTCCCCAAGTTAAGGCTCAGGCCTCCTTTATACTAAAAGGCAAGGGAGTATGGTTGGTTGTTGCAAACCTCTTGGTGTGGGAATCCTTTGTTCTTACAGCTGTCCATGTAGGTCCTGTCACAATATAAACCTTCCTATAAACCTCCAACAAGACAAATGTTATTTTATGTTCTATAACGTTTTATCTCTATATGAATGGAAAAGAGTTATACCATTAAAGATGAGAGCCCTAAGAATGGGCTATCATGTATATTTCAGTAGGCAACATTCTCAACTTATAGCAAAAGCAATAAAATACAAAGTTAAAGAAACAGATACAATTAAGGAATCAGATTTGTTCTTCCCTGTTACACAACAAGCATATCCCTGGTGTCTTTGCTTCCAATCTTCCCTTCCCTAGTCATCTTCCCAACATAGCCAGAACCAGGAGGCTTTAGGACGGATCAGCCCACCTCCCAGTAACCAAAGGGCACGAGGGCCACTGACAGGATTAGCATCCCAGTCCTGACAGCCCCACTTTCCACTCACCCCCACCCCCAACACCTGCAGACATCTTTCCAAAAGACAGGTCTGGCCCTGTCTCTGTACTGACTATGAGTTTTCATGAGTCCCTTTGCCCGTTGCCCACCTTAGCAGGACAGTGGAAAGCCCCCACCTGTCTATTCTCTGTGACCAGCTACATTTTTTTTCAGATAGAAAGGAAAGAGACTTTGTACAGATTTTAAGTTGAAATTTTTAAAGAAAGTTTGGGAATAGGCTATTTTATTTTGTATTATTTTGGCTATACCACATAGCATGTGGGATCTTAGTTCCCCAACCAGGGGTTGAACCCAAACCGCCCACACTGAAAACACTGAGTCTCAACCACTAGACCACAAGGAAGTCCTCTCTCAGTTGAAATTTTAATGTGGCTTGGATGTGAGCATGAATCCAATTTTAGAAAACACTACTACCCATTAATTATGGCCCAGCCACAGTTAATGAGCTAGGTGTACTGTACTTAAGAGCAGTACTCAAAAAACACGAGCGGGAATAAGAGCTCTATCCTGGAATGCTGACTGGTGCAAAGAAAAAGTAAATTAGATGCTCTTAAGAAACATCTAATACTCTACCACCCCTAATCTTTGTAGGAGTACTGTGTGTGTGTTTTCTTATTGTCTCTCTTCCCAGCTTTTTGCTTTAGTATTTGCTGTATCCCAGCACCTAGAGCATCTTCAGCCTGCCGTGAAGTAGGAGCCCAGGGAACACTTATCCATTGAAACTCTGGGAGCTGGCAGGATGCATCTGTGGTACTTAAAGCCATGAAGATGTGTGGGGCTTGCAGGGGAAGGAGTGGGAGATGGAGAAGATACAAAGAGTTGAGATGAGGAGGGAGCAGTGAAGGAGGCAGAAGGAGCCCCTGAGATGACAGGAAAGCCAAGAGAGTGTGTGCTTCTGGAAGCAGGCAAGGAGCAAGTTTCATGGAAGGAACTGGTCACTTGGATCAAACGCTGCCCACAGAGGAAGTGAGAGGAGCCTTGAGAGTCTCTGTGAATTGAGCATCAGGGTTAGTGTCAGCAACGACCTGGCCATTAAGAGTTCTAGTGATGAGATGGACACAGCTTCAATGGAATAAGCTCAAGAGAAAATGGGAGAAGATAAATTGGAGACAGTGAATGTCAATAGACATTTTCAATATTGTCAATAAACAATGTCTTGCTGTTAAGAGTAACTGGAAACTGTTTATGATAGCGAAGACATGGAAGCAACCTAAATATCCATCGATAGAGGAATGGATAAAGAAGATGTGGAACATGTATGTAATAGAATATTACTCAGGCATTAAAAAGAATGAAATAATGCCATTTGTAGCAATATGAATGGACCTAGAGATTGTCATACTGAGTAAAGTAAGTCAGACAGAGAAGGAGAAATATCATATGATATCCCTTATATGTGGAATCTAAAAAGAAATAATACAAATGAATTTACAAAACAGAAGGAGACTCACAGACTTAGAGAGCTTATGGTTGCCAATGGAGAGGATGGGGAGAAAGGATAGTTAGGGAGTTTGGGATGGACATGTACACTCTGCAATATTTAAAGTGAAAAACCAACAAGGACCTATTGTATAGCACAGGGACCTCTGCTTGATGTTATGTGGCAGTCTGGATGGGAGGACAATTTGAGGGAGAATGGATATATGTACGTGTATGGCTGAGTCCTTTGCTGTCCAACTGAAACTCACAACATTGTTAATCAGCTATTAGTGATTAGTGAAGCTGCTCAGTCGTGTCCGACTCTTTGCAACCCGTGGACTGTAGCCCACCAAGCTCCCCCATCCATGGGATTCTCCAGGCAAGAATACTGGAGTGGATTGCCATTTCCTACTCCAGGGGATCTTCCCGACCCAGGGATCGAACCCAGGTCTCCCACATTGCAGGCAGATGCTTTAACCTCTGAGCCACCAGGGAAGTACTCCAGTACAAAACAAAAGGTTTTTTTTTAAAAAAAAAAAAAAAAAGAAGAAGAAGAAGTAACTGGGAAATCTGACAGTAACTGGAGAAGGAATTGTTTTCAAGAAGGTTTTTGCTGTTTCTAATTGTAATGAAATGCACATTACATAAAATCTGCCATTTTAATCATTTCTAAGTGAACAGCTCAGTGGCATTAAGTACAGGCACACCTCATTTTATTGCACTTCATTTTATTGCGCTTCACAGATTCTTGCCTTGAGAATCCCAGGGACAGCGGAGCCTGGTGGGCTGCTGTCTATGGGGTCGCACAGAGTTGGACATGACTGATGCGATTTAGCAGCAGCACAGATACTGAATTTTTTACAAATTGAAGATTTGTGGCAATCTCATGTGTCCAACAAGTCTATCCATACCATTTTCCCAATAGCATTTGCTTACTTTATGTCTCTGTGTCACATTTGGATAATTCTTGAAATACTTTGGGAATTCCCTGGCAGTCCAGTGGTTAGGACTCCATGCTTTCACTGCCAAGGGCCTGGGTTCAAACCCTGGTTGGAGAACTAAGATCCCACAAGCCACACAGAGCAGCTAAAAGTATAAAATAAAATTCTTCAAATATTTCAAACATTTCCATTATTATTATGTTTGTAATGGTGAAATGAGATTAGTGATTTTTGATGTTACTACTGGGGGCTTCCCTGGTGGCTGAGAGGTTAAAGCATCTGCCTGCAATGCAGGGGACCTGGGTTCGATCCCTGGGTCAGGAAGATCCCCTGGAGAAGGAAATGGCAACCCACTCCAGTATTCTTGCCTGGAGAATCCCATGGATGGAGGAGCCTGGTGGGCTACAGTCCACAGGTCGCAAAGAGTCGGACATGACTGAGAGACTTCCCTTTCACTTCTTTCACTGTAGTTCTTAGGGGGCATCACAAGCTGTGCCTATATAGACGGCAAATTTAATGTTGTGTGTGTTCTGACTGCTCCACTGACCAGATATCCCCCCCCACCGTCTCTCTCCCTCTCCCTGGGCCTCCCTATTCCTTAAGATACAACAATATTGAAATCATGCCAGTTAGTAACCTTACAATGACCTCTAAGTGTTCAAGTGAAAGGAAGAGTCACACGTCTCTTGGTGCTCCATGCTTAGTCCCTCAGTCGTGTCTGACTCTTTTGTTTGACCCCATGGCCTACAGCCCGCCAGGCTCCTCTGTCCATGGGATTTTCCAGGCAAGAATATTGGAGTAGGTTGCCATTTCCTCCTCCAGGGGATCTTTCTAGCACAGGGATCGAACTGGCATCTCCAGCATCTCCTGCATTGGCAGGTCGATGAGCCATCGGGGAAGCCCCACACTTCTGTTATAAAACAAAACCTAGAAATGATGAAGCTTAGTGAAGAAGTCATGTCAAATGCTGAGACAGGCAGGTAGGCCTCCTGTGCCAAACAGTTAGCCAAGTTGTGAATGCAAAAGAACATACTTAAAGGAAATGAAAAGTGCTACTCTAGTGAATACATGAATGAGGAGAAAGTGAAACAGCTTTATTGCTGAAATGGAGAAAGTTTTGGTGGTCTAGATAGAAGATCAAACCAGCCACAACATTCCCTTAAGCCAAAGCCTAACTCAGAGCATGGCCCCAACTCTCATCAATTCCAGGAAGGCTGAGAGAGGTGAGGAAGCTGCAGAAAAAAAGTTTAAGGCAGCAGAGCCTGGTCCATGAAGTTGAAGGAAAGAAGCCATTGCTATACCATAAAAGTTCAAGGTGAAGCAGCAAATTACCCAGAGGATATAACAAAGATAATAAATGAAGATGGCTACACTAGACAACAGATTATCAGCACAGATGAAACAACCTTCTGTTGAAAGAAGGGGCTTCCCTGATGGCTCAATTGGTAAAGAATGTGCCTGCAATGTAGGAGACTCAGGAGACGCAGGTTCAATCCCTGAGTCAGCAAGATCCCCTGGAGGAGGAAACAGCAGCCCATTCCAGTATTCTTGCCTGGAAAATCCCATGGACAGAGGAGCCTAGTGGGCTATAGTCCATGGGATCACAAAAGAGTCAGACACGACTGAACATGTGAAGGATGGATGGATGGATGGACGGACTGAAAGAAGATGCCATCTAGGATTTTCATAGATAGAGAGGAAAAGTCAGTGCCTGGCTTCAAAGCTTCAAAGGAGAGGCTGACTCTCTTGTTAGGGGCTAACATAACTGATGACTTTAGGCTAAAGTCAGTAAGAATTATGCCAAATCTACTCTGCCTGTGTTCTATAAACAGATCAACAAAGCATGGAGACAGCACATCTATTTAAACATTGTTTACGAATATTTTAAGCCCAATGTTGAGGTCTCTTGCTCAGAAACAAAGATTCCTTTCAGATATTACTGCTCATTGACAATGCACCTGGTCACCCACGAGCCCTGATGAAGATTAATGTCTTCGTGACTGCTACAGAAAACCCATTCTGTGGCCCGCTGATCAAGGAGTAATTTCAACTTTCAAGTCTTATTATTTAGGAAATATGTGAGGCTCTAGCTGCCATAGATAATAAGTCCACTGATGGATCTGGGCAAAATAAGCTAAGAAACCATCTGGAAAGGATTCACTATTCTAGAGGCCGTTAAGACCCTTCATGATTCACAAGACAAGGTCAAGATATCAACATTAACAGGAATTTGGAAGAAGTTGATTCCAGTGCTCATGGATGACTTCAAGGGACCTGAGGCTTCTGTGGAGGAATAACTGCAGATGTGGTAGAGGTAACAGAAGAACTAGAATTAGAAGTGGAGCCTGAAGATGTGAGTCAATTTCTGCAATCTCATGATGAAACCTGAATGGATGAAGACTTCCTTCTTATGGGTGAGCCAAATAAGTGGTCTTTTGAGATGGAATCTACTCCTGGTGAAGATGATACGAAGATTACTGAAATGACAACAAAGGGCTTAGAATCTTACATAACCAGAGTTGATAGAGCAGCTGTAGGGTCTGATAAGATTGACTCCAATGTTTAAAGAATTTCTACTATGGCTAAAATGCTATCAAACAGTTTTGTATGCTAGAGAGAAACTGACCATGAAAGGAAGAGTCAGTCAATGCAGCAAACTCCATTGTCATCTTCTTTTTTTAAATTTCCTACTCAACCTTAGGCAACCACCATCCAGATCAGTCAGCAGCCATCAACACCAAGGCAAGACCTTCCACCAGCAAAAAGATTACAACTCACTAAAGGCTCAAATTTTTAGCAATAGAGTATTTTTAGCAATAGAGTATTTTTTTAAATATTTGTTTATTTGGCTGTGCTGCATCTTAGTTGTGGTACATGGGATCTTCCATCTTCACTGGGCACACAGGATCTTTAGTTGCAACATGTGGAATCTAGTTTCCTGACCAGAGATCGAACCCGGTATTTGAGGGAGCAAATTGGGAGTGCAGGGTCTTAACCACTAGGCCACAAGGGAAGTCCCAGCAATAAAGTATTTTTTAATTGAGGTGTGTACTTCGTTTTTTTAGACATAATGCTATTGTACACTTAATAAACTACAGTATAGAGCAAATACAACTTTTATATACTCTGCTGCTGCTGCTGCTAAGTCACTTCAGTCGTGTCCGAGTCTGTGCGACCCCATAGACGGCAGCCCACCAGGCTCCCCCATCCCTGGGATTCTCTAGGCAAGAAGACTGGAGTGGGTTGCCATTTCCTTCTCCAATGCATGAAAGTGAAAAGTGAAAGTGAAGTCGTTCAGTCATGTCTGACTCTTCACCACCCCATGGACTGCAGCCTACCAGGCTCCTCCATCCATGGGATTTTCTAGGCAAGAGTACTGGAGTTGGGTGCCATTGCCTACTCCACCCTGGTGGCTCAGCAGTAAATAATCTGCCTGAAAAGCAGGAGCCGCAGGAAACATGGGTTGGATCCCTGGGTGGGGAAGATCCCCTGGAGGAGGGAAGGGCAACCCACTTCAATATTCTCATCTGGAGAATCCCCATAGACAGAGGAGCCTGGCAGGCTACAGTCCATAGGGTCACAAAGAGTCTGACATGACTGAAGCAACTTAGACACACACAGGTATCTCATATAAGTGGACTCCTACGTATGGTATTTGTCTTTTTGTGACAGACTTCTTTCACTTAGCATAATTTCTGCAAGGTCCATGCATGTTGTAGCATGTGTCCAAATTCCTTTCCTTTTTAATGCTGAATATTACTCCATCATATCTCATCCACCTGTGGACACTTGGTCTGCTGCCACCTTTTGGCTATTGTGAATAATGCTGCAATGAACGCTGGCATATGAGTATGTGTGTGTCTCTGTTTTCAGTTCTTTTGGATATATAACCAGAGTTGGAATTACTAGATCATATGGCAATTCTATGTTGTTGGGCTTTTTTGAGAAACTTCCATACTGTATTTTCTAGCACCATACCATTTTAAGTTCCCACCAGCAGTGCAAAGGGGTTCCAGTTTCTCCACATCCTCCCCTATACTTGCTTCCTTCCTTCCTTCCTTTCTTCTTTCTTTCTCCTTCCCTTCTTTCTTTCTTCTTCCCTTTCTTTTTTTCTTCATTCTTTCCTTTCTTTCTTTCCTTCTTTTAAAATTTGCCCTTCTAATGGGTATAGGGGAGTAAGTTGTTTTTTAAGTGGGAGGATCACTGGTATGTTTGTATGTAGTCAAAAAAGATCCAGGAGACCAGGAAGCGGATGCTAAAGGAGGGAGAGGGGAGAGGTGCTGCAGTAATGTCCCTGAGCTGGGAGAGATGCTGAGAGCCAGAGCAGAGAGGAGGATGCCCTTAGCCAGCAGCCTAGGAGTTTATACAGTCACAGGGGAGAAGGCTGAGACCCTGGTCAGGTAGGCAGCTCGAAGTGGTGGGAGAGCCTGAGGATGCCCTCTTGTGTTGATTTTATCCCCTTACTGAAATGGGCAGCCAGGTAACCAACTGATGGTAATGATGGGGTGAGGTCACAGGTTTGAGAAGACAGGGTGTGAAATCGTCTATCTAAAAGAGTGTGTGGATGGTGGCTGGGAGACTGCATAATGGCTCCCACAAAGTCGTCAACATCTGCATTCCTGAAATCTGTGAATTACTGGCAGGATCTCAAGATGGGCAGATTATGCTGAACTATCCCTGTGGGCCCAAAGTAATCACGCACGTGTGGGAGGCAGGAGATATGACTACAGAAGGTATTACGCTACTGGCTTTGAAAATTGAGGAAGGAGCCACAACCCAAGGAATGAAGGTGCCTCTAGAAGGTGAAGGCAAAGAAATGAATTCTCCCCTCATGCCTCCAGAAACAGATTCTGCCCTAGAGCCTAGCCTTCGTGGCAACCCCTTGATTTTAGACTTTATGAGAATGAATTTATGTTGTTTTAAGCCACTAATGTCATTGTTGTGCAGCTTCTCAGTCATGTCCAACTCTTTTTGACCCCATGGACTACAGCATGCCAAGCTTTCCTGTTCTTCACTATTTCCCAGAGTCTGCCCAAACTTACGTCCAATGAGTCAGTAATACCATCCAACCATCTCATCCTCTGTCATCCCCCTCTCCTCCTCCCCTCAATCTTTTCCAGCATCAGGGTCTTTTCAGATGAGTTGGATCTTTACATTAGGTGGCCAAAGTATTGGAGTTTCAGCTTCAGTATCAGTCCAATGAACATTCAGGGTTAATTACCTTTAGGACTGACTGGTTTGATCTCCTCAAAGTCCAAGGGACTCTTGAGTCTTCTCCAGCACCACAGTTCAAAAGCATCAGCTGGTTGGACAACTACCACCACCACCCTTCTCCCCAACTCTTTTCATCTTACAAAACTGAGAATTCTGTACCCAGGAAGGAAGATTCCCTGGAGTAGGAAATGCCACCCTACTCCAGTATTTCTTGCCTTGTCTCAGTAATTAATGATCTTAAAAGAACAAAGAAATGCAGAAACAGTCAGCAAGAGAAATGGCAATAGCAAAGATAATGTATCAGTTTTAAAGACCCCCAGTTCTATTTCAGTGGCAAAGATTAGCCAGAAGCGCACAACCACCAGATCAACAAGGACCTGAGTGATGATGATGTTGACCTTTTCTGACACTTGTGACTTCAATCAGCTAAAGCTTGGACTCTGCCTACTGCCTGATATGCATGTACCTTTAGCTTAAACCTCCCCCAATTTTGCTATTCAGGGAGACATTGCTCTGGGACAGATCTTTGATGTTCTCCTTACTGCAAGTTGTCATAAATCCTTCCTTCGCCTGATCTTTGGCTTGATTGTGTCTTTTGGCTGGATGGGTGTCAAGAGCTAAGAGGCAAACCCAGTTTTTGGGTAACAAGGTTGCATACAAAGGACTAAATAATTGACCATAGTGCTTATGTTGAATAAGACAGGAGGGGATGAGGGGTGGTGGGATTAATGGAGGGCAGGTTCCAGGAGGGAAAAAGACAGAGAACAGTGGTCGGGGTGGGGGTGGAGGCAAGGGAGAGTGGGATGCTTGAAATTGGGGTTGTGGCTGTGGCTATCCTTAATGACAAGGTCTGGGGCAGGGTTAGCAAACCACAAACCACAGATCAAATAGTATAAGGTTTTATTGGAGTATAGTCACACTTGTGATATAATAAGAAATATATTTGGTCTTTGATTCCTTGCACAGAGCTCCTAAAACACTTGGAATTTCTTGAATGATAGAAGCATCTTTATTTACTCATAAGGAGCCTCCCTCACCTTTTAAAAAGGTATTTATTCATTTATTTTTTGGCTGCACAACATGTGGGATCTTCCCTTAGCAGGTGTTGAACCTGTGCCTTCTGCATTGGAAGCAGGGAATCTTAACCACTGAATCCCCAGGGAAGTCCTGAGAAATGGAATACTTCCTGCCATATCTGTAAGCAAGGATGTCACAGTCATCAGCAATTCCAGTGCTCCAAGTGTGAATTCCTGAGCCCTAAGGGCCCCCAGGAAGGAGAAGAATACCTGCGGGATCTGGCAGCCACCAGGCTGTAGCCACTCCCTGCAGTGAGCACTGAGGAACTCAGAACAGGAAAAATGCAGAATACTGACCCCAGATAGCTGAGAGGCACATGAAAGGAATGATTTCAGTGAGCCCAGACTCTCTCACCTTTCCTTACATAGAAAATCACTAAATTCCTTAATTTGGGATATCTGGTTTTCTTTAATTAACCATAATTATTTGATGTTCAGACTACCTGCCCCTTATTGCAAAGCTTCTGTATAATCTGGCTCCTCCCCTCATCTCCTCAGAGCAATTTGCTCAGTGTTACTGGAGATGCTGCCTTCAGGGCTTAAGTCCTAAAAATTTCTGCCGAATAAAACAAAACTCTCAACTTCTAGGTTGTGACTATTGTTCAAGTTCAAGCCTACAGTCCCAAGGATGTCCTTTTGAGCACACCTGAGTTTATGCTAATGAGGTGACTCACAGTGGGGTCCCTAGACAGCCTCAGGTTGGGGCTTTCACCAGAAAGACCAAGTGACCAGAGGCTTGGAACTTTCAGCCCCACCCACTGACCTCTGGAAATGAAGAGAGGTCTACAGATTAAGCTCCATAAAAGCTCTTGAAAAATGAGACTTGATAAGCTTCCAAGTTGGTACTCAGGCAGGAGGGCGATGGGTCCCCAGTTCCAAGGTGACAAAAGCTCCTGGGTCAGGACCCCTTGGACTTCACCCAGTGTACCTCTTCATCTGGTTGTGCATCTGTATCCTTTAATAAGCTGGGAAACATAAGAAAAATGGTCCCTGAGCTTTGTGAGCTATGCTAACAAATGATTGAACCCAAAGAGGAAGTTGTAGAAACCTGTGACTTAGAGCCGATAGACAGAAGCATAGGTGACTTGAGATGGACATTTGAAGTCGGGGCATCTAATGGGACTGAACTCTTAACCTTGTGGGGTCTTAACTACCTCCAGGCAGAGAGTGTCAGAATTGAGCTCAGTTTGTAGAACACCTCATTGATCCATTGAGAACTGGGGAGCTGCTTGGTGGTGGGGAAATGTTATAGGGAAGAACTGATTCCATGTTGGATCTGTTTCTTTCACTTTAACCTTTGCTTCTGGTTGCTTTTGTTCACTATAAGGATAATGTTTATACATAATGGCCTGCTTCAGGGAAACCTGACCCTCTCCATGTTGGATCTGTTTCTTTCACTTTAACCTTTGCCTCTGGTTGCTTTTGTTCACTATAAGGATAATGTTTATACATAATGGCCTGCTTCAGGGAAACCTGACCCTCTGCCTGAATATGAAAATAACTGCCTTTGTTCAGGACCCTGTCCACATGTTGATGGCTATAAGAAGGAAGAGAATAACACATTCTTTCCCTAGGGCTGGCCATTCCAGGAGATATTTGCAAGACTGCAAGATTAACGGCCTTTTTACTTTACTCTTTACTTCCTCACCTCCCCACCCTCATGTCTATTCTATAAGAGATCTGGCATACAGACCCTGAGAAGATGGTTATTTTGGGACATTAGTCTGCCATCTTCCTAATCAGCAAGCTTTCCAAATGGAGTCTTACTCCTTGCCTCAACACCTCTTTTCTCAGTTAACTGGTCTGTTGCCTGTTTAGCAGGAACTTTCCAGTGGCACTAATGGTAAAGAACCTGCCTGCCAATGAAGGAGACACAAGAAACATGGGTTCGATCCCTGGATGAGGAAGATCCCTTGGAGGAAGGCACTCCAGTATTTTTGTCTGGAGAATCCCATAGACAGAGGAGCCTGGTGGGCTACAGTCCATGGGGTTGCAAAGAGTCAGACACTACTGAGCAACTGAGCATGCACATACGCAGTGAGCAGAGTGAGCTTGGACTCAGTAACAGGGAACACTCCACACATTCATTCTTTGATGTAACATCTGTGACTGTTTCCATGCTGTAACAGCAGAATTGAGCAATTGTGATAGAAACCATAAGCCCACCCCCTCCCCAAGCCTGAAATATTTACCATGTGGTGCTTTATAAGAAAAGTTTGCCTAGCCCTGTTCTGGGGTATGAGTTTCTGAGACAGAGTGGGACCTGGCCACAGATCCCAACCGAGCAGAAACCTGTGCGGCTCCTGGGCACAGAAACCTTTCTGTGTCCCCTGTTTCCTATTTATAGGGAACATGCTTCAGCCTCCATGACCTTCTCCCAGTTCCAAAGGGCAGGTTCAGTTTTTGATCAAGGCAGGGAGAGGATGCAGAGACAAGGGAGGAGTAGTCAAGAAACACTAGAGCAGCCTTGGAGCAGAGTCCTGGTTCCATCAAGGGACACACAGAACAATATTTTGAGCCCTTCTACAGAACTAAAACTCCCCAAAATGGAAGATGTTAACTACTTGATGAGGGCTTCCCTGGTGGCTCAAATGATAAAGAATCTGCCTTTAATGCCAGAGACTCAGGTTCTATCCCTGGATTGGGAATATTCCCTGGAGAAGGAAATGGCTACCCACTCCAATATTCTTGCCTGAAGGACTCTATGGACAGAGGAGCCTGGCAGGCTCCAGTCTATGCAGTCACAAAGAGTCGAACACAACTGAGCAACTAATACTTTCACTTTTCACTTGAAGCATTCTTCATTTTAGAGGTCACAGTCTGATAACCTTGAGAATCAGAGAAGTTTATCAGGAGACCACCAAAGGCCAGATTAAAGGAATGTAAGCTCTTCACATACCCTGGACCTTATCAGGAACCCCACACTTGAACCTTTGCTATAAACTCCTCACCAAATCCCTCCCACACCATAGGGACACACAGTTTTGATGGCACAAGCTGGCTGTGTTCCCCTTTGCCTGGCTAAGCAATAAAGCTATTGTTTTCTCAAAACTCTGAGATTTGATTTGGCACTGGTGCACAGAGGCTGTTTTTGGCATCAGTAGGAAGTCCAATGGAGAAGGCATGGCATCCCACTCCAGTACTCTTGCCTGGAAAATCTCATGGACGGAGGAGCCTGGTAGGCTGCAGTCTATGGGGTTGCTAAGAGTCGGACACGACCGAGCGACTTCCCTTTCACTTTTTGCTCTCATGCATTGGAGAAAGAAATGGCAACCTACTCTAGTGTTCTTGCCTGGAGAATCCCAGGGACGGGGTTGCCTGGTGGGCTACCTTCTATGAGGTCGCACAGATTCGGACACGACTGAAGCGACTTAGCAGCAGCAGCAGCAGCAGGAAGTCCAAGAAATCACCAATAAAAATGGGTCTGGTGAGGGAGTGTCAGAGAGCAGGGAAGGAGGCTGAATGAATTCATGGACCAGAGACTCTCTCCCCTTCAGGCCCTGACATAAAGAAACCCCTTTGCTGGCAACCACCTCCGAATCCTTTATTCTGGAAAACTCCTGCTTATGTCTTAGGAGCCCTCCCCTTGAGCCCCTGGCTGTGGCCAGGGCCCTCCTCTGCTTCCAGCCCCTGTGCTCTGCTTGTTACCCAAAAACTGAGTTTGCCTCTTGGTGAGTATTGAACCAAAAGACACAACCAAGTCAAAGATCAGGAGAAGAAAGTATTTATTATTACTTCAATTTCTCCCTTTTATTTTTATGTATTTACATTTTTATTTTTATTTATTTATTCATTTTTTTTGCATTTTATTTATTTATTTATTTATTTATTTATTTATTTTTACATGTTTCAATGC
>SJYQ01004169.1:0-49869 GCA_006410935.1 Redunca redunca
CACACACACACACCCCACCAGGATGCACACCACAGAGCTAGGGATGGAAGCAGGGCATAGGGACCCAGTGGGAGCAGGAGCACCCTACGCCCTGCATTTGGGGCTGGGGGCGCTCTGGGTGTCCCAGCAGGGAGGAGGTGTCTCAGATGGGGACACGGAGGAGGCGCAGCCATGGGAGTTGCCTGCCCACAGGCATGGAGCTGATGTGTCCTTAGCTGGAGCGCAGCCTCCCTCGCACTCTTCTCTCTGCCTGTCTGCCTGTCATAAAGGAAGTTACATGTTTGTCGGTTCCACATCAGAACCACTTTACATCCCAGAATAAACATATATAAAATATATTTGCACCGTGGGCTGAAAAGAAATCCCGAGGGAATAACTGTTTCAATTTGCAATGTCCATGGTTTTCCTGATAGCCAGGGGTGGGGGCGGGCCCTGCCCGAGAGTAACCGTCCTCCCACTGCCACGGGACCCGGGGACCCCCACGCCCAGTGTGTCAGGTCACGTCACCTGCAGGGCTACCCTTTGGAGTGCTTATCTGGTCTTGTTTGTTTTGCCTCCTTGGCTGGGCGTGTTTGGTATCAGGGGCCTCCCCTGGCTCAGGGAGGAGCCAGGAAGGGGGAACTTCACCTTGTGAAGAATTTAGGTGCCCAGAACCTTCTGGGAGACGAGGACTTGGAGGCAAGGAAGCAGCAGAGGTTGAGGGAGCTCAGGTGACTGAGCCCCAGACCTCCTACCGCTCCAGAGGTGTAAGGGCTCTCTCAATCGCTCGTTCGCTCCCTTGCTCATTCTTCTTTCTCTTGTTTTTGGTTGCACCCTGAGGCATGTGGGATCTTAATTCCCTGACGAGAGATCAAACCTGGGCCCCTGCACTGGAAGCATGGAGTCCTAACCACTGGACCACTAGGGAAGCCCCAGGAGGTAGATTTATCTTAAAGCCCTGCATTGAGGGTCATTTGGGTGGAACTGCCAGTCTTGGTTGCCTGTCTTGTTCGTTCCCTTCCATTTATTTATTTATTGAATTAAAAAAAGTTTGTTATTGAATTATAAGTTGATTTACAATATGGTGGTAATTTCTGCTGCCCAGCAAAGTAATTCAGTTATACACATATATCCAGTTTGTTTTTTTTTTAAGTCACCACTTTTAATTAATTAATTTGGCTGCCTCAGGTCTTTAGTTTCGACATGTGGAGCTAGTTGCTCTGAGGCATGTGGGATCTTATTTCCCCAACCAGGGATGGAGCCTGAGTCCCCTGAATTGGAAGGTGGATTCTTAACCATTGGATCACCAGGAAGGTGCCCACATTCTTTTATTTTTTTTTTGTATTTTTTTCCATTGTGGTTTATCACAGGATATTAAATAGAGTTTCCCGTGCTATGCAGTAGGACGTTGTTTATCCATCCTGTTTGTAATGGTTTGCATCCGCTAGCCTCAAGCTCCCAATCCTTCCCTCTCCTACCCTCTTCCCCCTTGGCAACCATAAGTCTGTTCTCTGTGTCTGGGAGTGTGTTTCTGTTTCACACGTGGGCTCATTTGTGCTGCATTTTATTCATTTGTTAGTTTTGGTTGTGCTGCATGGGCCTTTCTCTGGTCGTGGCAAGGGGGGGCTGTTCTTCATTGCCATGTGCAGGCTGCTGTCTGTGGTGGCCTCTCTTGTTGCAGAGCGCAGGCTCTGGGGTATGAGGGCTTCAGTAGTTGTGGCAGCACATGAGCTCAGTAGTCATGGTCCCCAGGCTCCAGAGCTCAGGCTTAGTGCTTAAGGCACACGGATTCAGTTGCTCTGCAGCATGTGGGATCCTCCTAGACCGGGGAGTGAACCCATGTCTCCTGCATTGACAGGCGGATTCTTTACTACTGAGCCTCTAGGGAAGCCCTGTGCCATATTTTAGATTCTGCATTTAAGTGATATCATAGGGTATTTGTCTTTTTTCTGATGACCACGTAGTATGGTCATTTATAGTTGCATCCATGTTGCTGCAAATGGCATTACTTCATTTTTTTTTTTTTTTGACTGAGTGTGTCACTATGTATATGTACCACTGCTTATTTATCCATTCATCTCTCAGTGGAATTTAGGTTGCTTCCACGTCTTGCTTATTGTTGATAGTGCTGCCATGAACATAGGGGTGCATGTATCCTTTCAAATTATAGTTCTACCTGAGTCTATGCCCAGAAGTGGGATTGCTGGATCATATAGTAACTCTAGCTTTAGTTTTCCATCCCCCAAACTCCTGAGACGAGCTTCCAGCATGTAGAGTAGCTTGATTTTTCCCTTTCATGACTCACCTGGTTATCTTAACACCACCGATCATCACTGCTGTGACCAAGAATTTCATGAAGAATTTCAAACAACTGGCTACACTCGGTTGAAGCTGTCTTCTTCTTCCTTTTCCCAAATCCAGTCACATCCTCACTTTATGACCTAATGAGGGTTGTGCTGTCTCTTGGGTGAATCTTCTACTCTGCAGTCTAGCAAACTCTACAGTCTGATGGGGTGTCAGAACTTAAATGGCCCCAAAACTAAATCCAGACAGGGCAACTGGCCTGGGTTGGGTCCCACATGTTTGGGGTCATTGTCCCCCTTCATAAGTGGTCCCCTTAGGATTTCAAGGAGAGGCTGAGGGCTAGCTTCTCAGAAGTGTTTCCACCTTGGACAGTGGCTGATTTAGGCCAAGTAGAAGCAAGAAGCCTCAGCCAACAGCTGACCTCATGGTATGTGCAAGGAAAATGTTTTCCTCTACCTTCTTCTTCTTTTTTTTTTTAATAAAGACTATTAAAATAATTATTTATTTATTTGCCTGGCCAGGTCTTAGTTGTGGCATGTGGGATCTAGTTCCCTGACCAGGGATTGGACCTGGCCCTTTGCACTGGGAGTGTGGAGTCTTAGCCACTGGACCACCAGGGAAATCCCTCCTCTACACTCTTATATTTATGAGGGACAGCCTGATAATTAAACCGACAAAAGATATTTTAACAGGAGACAAAATGTACGGACGTATTAATTTTTACTTTTCCTTTGTAATGTTTAAAAATGTTTTATTAATTTTAGGCTGTGCTGGGTTTTTGCTGCTGCACACGGGCTTTCCTCTAGTTGAGGGGAGCGGGGCTACTCTTTGTTGTGGTGTGTGAGCCTCTCTTGTGGAACACGGGCTCTAGGGTGTGTGGGCTTCGGGAGTTGCGGTTCCCAGGCTTTAGAGCACAGGGTTGGTAGCTGTGGCATGCAGGCTTAGGCGCTCCTCAGCATGTGGGATCCTCCCAGACCAGGGAGTGAACCAGTGGAGTCTTGCCCCAAGGCCACAAGTGCAAGGCTTGCACCAAGGCCACAGAAGTGGGGCCCAGAGCCAAGGTCATCTCCAAAGCTGACTGAGTCCCTTTTATAACCCCCCCACACTTTCCCCGCCCCAATCTGATTGTTGCCCAGAGATCAAATTGCCAATATCCATTGGTCATTGAAAAAGCAAGAGAGTTACAGAAAAACATCTACTTCTGCTTTATTGACCACACCAAAGCCTTTGATTGTGTGGATCACAACAAACTGTGGAAAGTTCAAGAGATGGGAAGACCAGACCACCTGATCTGCCCCCTGAGAAATCTCTATGCAGGTCAAGAAGCAACAGTTAAAACCAGACACAGAACAACAGACTGGTTCCAAATTGGGAAAGGAGTACTTCAAGGCTGTATATTGTCACTCTGCTTATTTAACTTCTATGCAGAGTACATCATGTAAAATGCTGTGCTGGATGAAGCACAAGCTGAAATCAAGATTTCCTGGAGAAAAATCAACCCAAGATATGCAGATGACACAACCTTTATGGCAGAAAGCAAAGAAGAACTAAAGAGCCTCTTGATGAAAGTGAAAGAGGAGTGAAAAAGCTGCCTTAAAACTCAACATTCAGAAAACTAAGATCATGACATCCAGTCCCATCACTTCATGGCAAATAGATGGGGAAATAATGGAAACAGCTCAGTTCAGTTCAGTTGCTCAGTTGTGTCCGACGCTTTGCAACCCCATAGACTGCAGCATGCCAGGCTTTTCTGTCCATCACCAACTCCCGGAGTTTATTCAAACTCATGTCCATTGAGTTGGTGATGCCATCCAACCATCTCATCCTCTGTCGTCCCCTGGAAACAGTGAGTGACTTCATTTTGGGGGGCTCCAAAATCACTGCAGATGGTGACTGCAGCCATGAAGTTAAAAGACACTTGCTCCTTGGAAGAAAAGCTATGACCAATCTAGACAGCATATTCAAAAGCAGAGACATTACTTGGCTGACAAAGGTCCATCTAGTCAAAGCAATGGTTTTTCCAGTGGTCATGTATGGATGTGAGAGTTGGACTATAAAGAAAGCTGAGCACCAAAGAATTGATGCTTTTGAACTGTGGTGTTGGAGAAGACTCTTGAGAGTTCCTTGGACTGCAAGGAGATCCAACCAGTCCATCCTAAAGGAAATCAGTCCTGAATATTCACTGGAAGGACTGATGCTGAAGTTGAAGCTCCAATACTTTGGCCACCTGATGCAAAGAATCGACTCATTAGAAAAGACCCTGATGCTGGGAAAGATTGAAAGCAGGAGGAGAAGTGGACAACAGAGGATGAGATGGTTGGATGTCATCACCGACTTGATGGACATGAGTTTGAGCAGGCTCCCACAGTTGGTGATGGACAGGGAAGCCTGGCATGCTGCAGTCCATGGGGTCGCAAAGAGTTGGACATGACTGAGCAACTGAACTGAAAGCACCCCCGATCATTGCCAGCAGACTTCCTGACCACCTAACCAATCACCTAACCAATTGGTTAGCACCCTAACCAATCACCTAACCAATTGGTTAGCACCCTAACCAATCACCTAATGGCAATCTTCCAGCAGGAATTTTCTTTGTCTTAAGGCTATAAACATCGGCTACTAACCCATGGAAAGCATTGACTCTCCCTGATCTGTCATGAAGTTAACCCACTGCTCTTCTAGAGCTCTCATCATCTCTGCTCTTTGTTCTTAATAAACTCACTTCTTTCTGAAATGCCTTGTGTCTGGAAATTCTTTTCCAACCCGTGTTTGAACTGCCGCCACAGAACCCAAGTCCCCTGCCCTGGCAGGCACATTCTTATCCACCAGGCCACCAGAGAAGTCCCTCCTCCACCCTCTTACATATATAAGTGGGGGCCTTCAGATTACCCTGACAAAGAATATTTTTTAACAGTAGACAGAGTGTATAACTGTATTGATTTTTAATTTTAAATGCTTGGAGCATCAAAGAGGTGAATTCCCAAAGGAACAGTGAGATTTGAGAGCTCACAGACTGTCGTACAGTCTTCCCTGATGGCTCAGATGGTAAAGAATCTGCCTGCAATGCAAGAGACCTGGGTTTGATTCCTGGATTGGGAAGATGCCCTGCAGAAGGGAATGGCAACCAACTCCTGGTATTCTTGCCTGGAGAAGTCCATGGACAGAGGAGCCTGGCAGGCTACAGTCCATGGGGTCACAAAGAGTTAGACACAACTGAGCGACTAACAGTTTGGACACGACTGAATGACTAACACTTTCACTTTCAGGCCATCATATTAGAGGAGAGGTGGGGGAGAGAGGCCACTGATGGGAGAGCAGACGAACTTTAGGGAAGATAAATGGGCCTTTGGAGAAGAGTTGAGAGACATGACACTTTATGACAAACTCTGTCTGGGAGCCCACTTGTCTTCTCGCAGAAGAGAAAATTAGAGTAGACTCTAGGCAGAGATTTATGACGATGCAAAACTCTGTGTTTAGGCAGAGGAGAAATTTCAGGAACTCAGAGGGTTTCAGCTCAGAGTCATCCTTATGCCAGAGTGGCATATTTTTGGATGGCAAAGCCTGATCTCCGGTTGTTATTGTTGTTGTTCAGACACTAAGTTGTGTTTGACTTTTTGCCACCCCATGGACTGCAGCACACCAGGCTCCTCTGACCTTCACTATCTCTCGGAGTTTGCTCAAACTCACGCCAGTGATGCTATCCAAACATCTCGTCCTCTGTTACCCTCTTCTCCTTTTGTTTTCAGTCTTTGCCAGCATCAGGGTCTTTTTCAATGCTTTGGCTCTTCACATCAGGTGACCAAAGCATTGGAGCTTCAGCTTCAGTCCGTCCAGTGAATATTCAGGGTTGATTCCCTTTAGGGTTGACTGGTTGGATCTCCTTGCTGTCCAAGGGATGCTCAAGAGTCTACTCAAGCACCACAGTTTGAAAGCACCAGTTCTTCTGGGCTTAGCCTTCTTTCTGGGCCAACTCTCACATCCCTACATGACTACTGGAAAAACCACAGCTTTGACTGTGTGGACCTTTGTCGGCAAAGGGATGTCTGCTTTTTAATACTCTGTCAAGGTTTGTCATGGCTCCAGTTGTCTCCTCCCAACTTTTTTTTTCGCTGCCTCTCCAAATTTTTCTTCAATATCAGGCATTTTTGGTGTGAGTGATATCCCTGTGGACAGCCCCAGTGTCCTAGAGTCAGCCAGGCAGGATAGCAAATGACCTCTCACCTTTCTTGCCTATGATGTTTTCCTAAAAATTGCTGAACCCCCAGAGCGACTTCACTTTCACTTCTCACTTTCATGCATTGGAGAAGGCAATGGCAACCCACTCCAGTGTTCTTGCCTGGAGAATCCCAGGGACGGGGAGAGCCTGGTGGGCTGCTATCTATAAGGTCGCAAAGAGTCGAACGCGACTGAGGCGACTTAACAGCAGCAGCAGCAGCAGAATGAATGAAAACTCCTGGGATTGGCTATGTAAACAGCGCCCTCTAAAGGCCACCACCAGCTTAGACACGGCTGGGGGTGGTTCAGTGACCGGTAAGTGTATAACTCAAACACCCTCCAGGAATGACTGAGGGTCCCTGGATGAACAAACAGGAAACATGTCAAGGAGGTGAGGCAAAAAGGTTGTTGACCTTCCCTTGTCACTCCCATGTCCCAGTGGGCTGAACTTCTGCCTTCACTGCTAATCTCTCTGCCTTTGAAAAGACTTTAGACATGAAGGTATGTTGGTGGTTCAGTCGTGTCCAACTCTGTGCGACCCAGTAACTATAGCCTACCAGGCTCCTTTGTCCATGGGATTTTCCAGGAGAGAACCCTGGAGTGGGTTGCTATTCCCTTGTCCAGGGGATCTTCCTGATCCAGGGATCTAACCTGGGTCTTCTGCATTGCAAGCGGATTCTTTACCACCTGAGCCACCAAGGAACTTCAGTTCAGTCACTCAGTCCTGTCTGAATCTTTGAGACACCATGCACTACAGCACACCAGACTTCCCTGTCCATCACCAACTGTGGGAGCCTGCTCAGACTCATGTCCATTGAGTTGGTGCAGCCATCTCATCCTCTGTTGTTCCCTTCTCCTCCTGCCTTCAATCTTGCCTAGCATCAGGGTCTTTTCCAGTGAGTCAGTTCTTTGCATCAGGTGGCCAAAGTATTGGAGCTTCAACTTCAGCATCAGTCCTTCCAATGAATATTCTGGAATGATTTCCTTTAGGGTTGACTGGTTTGATCTCCTGGCAGTCCAAGGGACTCTCAAGAGTATTCTCCAACACCACAGTTTAAAAGCATCAGTTCTTCAGTGCTTAACTTTCTCTATGGTCCAACTCTCACATCCATACATACTAGAAAAACCATAGCTTTGACTAGATGGACCTGTGTTGGCAAAGTAGTGTCTCTGCTTTTGAATATGCTGTCTAGGTCGGTCATAACTTTTCTTCCAAGGAGCAAACATCTTTTAATTTCAAGGCTCCAGTCACCATCTGCAGTGATTTTTGAGCCCAAGAAAATAAAGTCTGTCACTGTTTCCATCGTTGCCCCATCTATTTGCCATAAAGTGATGGGACTGAATGCCATGATCTTAGTGTTTTGAATGTTGAGTTTAAGCCAGCTTTTTCACTCTCCTCTTTCACTTTCACCAAGAGGGTCTTCAGTTCTTCGTTTTTCTGCCATAAGGGTGGTGTCATCTGCGTATCTGAGGTTATTGATACTTTTCCTGGCAACCTTGGTTCCCACTTGTGCTTCATCCAGCCTGGCATTTCTCATGATGTACTCTGCCTAGAAGTTAAATAAGCAGGGTGACAATATACAGCTTTGACATACTCCTTTCCCAATTTGGAACTTGTCTGTTTTTCTGTGTCTGGTTCTAATTGTTGCTTCTTGACCTGCATAGAGATTTCTTGGGAGGCAGGTCAGGTGGTCTGGTATTCCCCTCTCTTGAAGAATTTTCCAGTTTGTTGTGATCCACACAATCAAAGGCTTTGGTGTGGTCAATAAAGCAGAAGTAGATGTTTTTCTGTAATTCTCTAGCTTTTTCTGTGATCCAGCAAATGTTGGCAATTTGATCTCTGTTTCCTCTACCTTTTCTAAATCTAGCTTGAACATCTGGAAGTTCTTGGTTCAAGTACTGTTGAAGCCTCACTTGGAGTATTTTGAGCATTACTTTGCTAGTGTGTGAGATGAGTATAATTGTATGATAGTTTGAACATTCTTTGGCATTGCCTTTCTTTGGGATTGTAATGAACACTGACATTTTCCAGTCCTGTGGCCACTGCTGAGTTTTCCAAATTTTCTGGCATATTGAGTGCAGCACTTTAACAGCATCATTGTTTTAATGCCAAAGGATGTCACAGTCATCAGCAATTGCAGCCCTCCAGTGTGAGCCAGTGAGCCCTCAGGGAACTCAGGAAGGAGAAGAATATCTGCTCTCTAGCAGCCACCAGACTGCAGCCACTCCCTAAGATGAACCCTGAGGAAAGGAAGCGCAGGATGCTGGCCCCAGATAGGTGAGGAGCAGATGAAAGGAATGATTTCATAAGCCCGACTCTTGCATCTTCCCATACATAGGAAAGTGCTAAATTCCTTAACTTGGGATATCTTCAACAATAATCTTTTGACATTTGGACTACCTGCCCTTGGTTAGAAAGTTCTTATAACCTGGCTCTTCCCCTCACCTCCTTGGAGCAGTTCTCTCAGGGTTACTTGAGATGGTGTCTTCTGGGCTTGAAGTCCTAAAAATTCCCACCAAATACAACATAATCATCAACTTTTAGGTTGTGAGTATTTTTTAAGCCCACAGGAATATTGCACTTTTGTTCCCATTTTCATTGTTTAAAGAACCTCCGCACTGTCTCAGTGGGCTTCCCAGGTGGTGCTTGTGGTAAAGAACCTGCCTTCCAATACAGGAAACATAAGGGATGCAGGTTTGATCCCTGAGTAGGGAAGCTCCTCTGGAGGAGGGCATGGGAGCTCACTCCAGTATTCTTGACTGGAGAATCCCATGGACAGAGGAGTCTGGCAGGTTACAGTCCATGGGGTCACAAAGAGTCAGACACGACTGAAGTGACTTAGCATGCATGCACGCTGTCTCCATGGTGGCTGTCCCCAATCGACATTCCCGCATCGATGGAGGATGCTTCTCATTTCTGCATACCCATTCCAGTTTTGGTTCTTTGTAGAGTATTTGACAATGGCTATTCTGACGGGTGAGAGGTGATACCTCATTGTAGTTTTTTGATTTGGATTTCTCTAATATTTGGCAATGTTGACATCATTTCCTGTGATATTTTTAAAGGGTATGAGTGAAACATCTTGCAGTTGACTCTTGAACGTTTGCCCTGTGCTTTAATGAACACTCCCAGAACATTCCTTGAAGCAGGTGTTGTTTACTCGCAACCTCAGGAGTCATGAATGTTATGTGCCCATCAGCGCAGCTTTTGATCTTGTTATGGTAAATGGCCACAAGGCGGCAGCATTTTTCATGCCGCCTTTTTGTTTTTCTTTCTGTGCAATTTCATTTTGATCTCATATTGGAATAGAGTTGATTTCCAATGTTGTGTTTGTATAAGGCATACAGGAACTTAATTCAGTCATGCCTAAATGCACATCTATTCTTTTTCAAGTTCTTCCTATATACTGCTGCTGCTGCTAAGTCACTTCAGCCGTGTCTGACTCTGTGCGACCCCATAGATGGCGGCCCACCAGGCTCCCCGTCCCTGGGATTCTGCAGGCAAGAACACTGGAGTGGGTTGCCATTGCCTTCTCCAGTGCATGAAAGTGAAAAGTGAAGGTGAAGTCGCTCGGTCGTGTCCGACTCTTAGCGACCCCCTGGCCTGCGGCCCCCCAGGTGTGTGGCCTGTGCCTCCGGGAGCACAGCCCTAGTCTACTTCGAATCTACATGGTAGAATCAGACCTCTCTAAGCCTGTCTACACTGCTTATGTTTAATGAGACTGTGTGCTTCTACAATGGGAACATTTACACCTGACCGCGTTTTCTGTGCAGTAGGACCTGGAGACCTGGGTAGGGACCCAGCCTGGCCTCTGCCCTGGAAAACTCCATGCCCGTGTCTGAATGTCAGTGCTCAGATGTCTGGGGTCTGGAGCTGAGGTGGATTTCTCTGGGTAATTGTGCTGTTCTCTGAGTGGGGTTCCATGGCCCTCCTGGGGTCAGCGTGGAGGTGGGGCTCTTAGTCTTCCCCTCTGACAAGTTCACCTTCCCTGGGGCTCATCAAGACACCTCCGGCAGACTGCCTGATTGTCGTTCAGTCGCTGAGTTGTGTCTGACTCTGTGATCCCGTGGACTGCAGCACACCAGGCTTCCCTGGCCTCCTCTATCTCCTGGTGTTTGCTCAAACTCATGGCTGTTGCTTTGGTGATGCCATCCAGCCATCTCATTCTCTGTCATCCCCTTCTCCTCCTTCCTTCAATGTTTCCCAGCATCAGAGTCTTTTCCAAGGAGTCAGCTTTTCCCATCAGGTGGCCAAACTATTGGAACTTCAGCTTCAGCATCAGTCCTTCCAATGAATATTCACAGTTGATTTCTTTTAGGATTGACTTGTTTGATCTCCTTGCTGTCCAAAATCTCTCAAAAGTCTTCTCCAGAACCACTGGAAAGCGTCAGTTCTTTGGTGCTCAGCCTTCGTTATGGTCCAACTCACATCCATATAGGACTTTTGGAAAAACCATGGCTTACTATACGGACCTGGCTTGTTTACATATTGGGGGCCTGACCACAGCCATGGTGTCCTGACCAAGGGAACATGTGACCCCAGGTTAGGAGGGGTATCTGGGGACTGTGTCTCACCCTATCTGCGTGGGTCAAATCATGTGCAGCGGGAGACCATATACACAAAACTAAGAAAAAGGGAAGGATACATGTAAGCTTCACTTGTGTTTGGGAATTAATGCTTTTCAGTATCATTTTATACAGGCCTGTGCCTATTCTCTCTTTACTCGTGAGGTTCCCCATCCCTGAGGCTCCTGGAGACTCCTCAGGAGAGCTGCCTGGTAATTATTCCAATTCACCAGCACAAGCATGACAAGAAGAGAGCAGGTTTACCCGGGCAATTGATTGCAGGGCACACGGATCAGGCAAAAAGCCAAGGGGCAGCAGGTGAGGTTGCTGCTGTGATCTCCTTGCGGTAGAGCATCCATACTCAGCAGATACCAGACCTGCCCCTCGCCTTCCAGCCCAGCATCTGGGGTGTTTTCGGCACCTCAGCAGGACAACAAAAGACCAAGACTGCCGGCGCCAAGGTAGTGTGTTCAGCACTATCATGACTGCTGCAAAGACAATCACCATCACAGAACTGGAGGGGAGAGGGGGACTTCTCTGGACAAGCGTGGGGGAAGGAGACTGACCAACTCTTCTATCTACCAAACCAGGAGGGTACAGGAGCTCACTCGTTTCTGCAATAGTGGCCCAACCAGCAGAGACCTGGTGTCCTAACCAAGGGTCTTGGCACCCCAGATGTAGGGTCTGGGATGGGGTGTCACCCTAGAGACTGGATGTGTGACCCTAGGTGCAGGGTCTGGGGAGGTGGGGTCACCCTGGAGACTGTGGGCATGTGACCCCAGGTACAAGTCTGGGAGGTGGCGTCACCCCAGAGACTGTGGACATATGACCTCAGGTGCGGAGTCTGGGGTGGGGGTCACCCTGGAGACTGTGGACACGTGACCCCAGGTGCAGGGTCTGGGAGGTGGAGTCACCCTGGAGACTGTGGCTGTGTGACCCCTGGTGCGGGGTCTGGGAGGGTCACCCTGGAGACTGTGGACACATGACCCCAGGTGCGGGGTCTGGGGGGTCACCCTGGAGACTGTGGCTGTGTGACCAAGGTGCAGGGTCTAGGGGGTCACCCTGGAGACTGTGGCTGTGTGGCCGAGGTGCAGGGTCTGGGGGGGTCACCCTGGAGACTGTGAACACGTGACCCCAGGTGTGGGGTCTGGGGGGTCACCCTGGAGACTGTGGCTGTGTGACCCCAGGTGCAGGGTCTGGGGATTGTGTGGGTCTCACCACATCCACATGGGTTGGATCCTGTACGCGGAGACCCCATATGTGCTCTACTTCAGTGTGTCTTGTCGCCTCTGAGGTTTCCAGCATCTGAAGTGAGGGTGTTGCCCTGATTAGCCTGTGGTCCTTTTTCTTCTCTTCATGTAGCTGCACTCACATGAGGGCAGGCGCCTCGGAGCTGCTGCTCTGCGCTCTGCAGAGTGAAAGGGAACCTTCGGTGGCGTCCTGTGGATCTCGTAGCATGTCCCGTATCTCATTCATAGGCTCACCGCTGTCTGGCCTTCTCTAGACCGGGCTCATGTCATTTAATTTGTAATTTACTGTTATTTATATTGGGGTAGAGTTGATTTCCATTTGTTTCTGTTTGTTTCAGGTGCACATGAACTTGATTCAGTTATACACAGATGTATATTTATTCTTTGTTCAGTAGAGTCTCCAGTTCTATTCAGTAGGTCCTTTTTCATTATCAACTTGATATATATTAGTGTATATATTTTCATCCAAAGCTCTTAATTTACCTGTCCCTTCTAATCTTCTTTTGATAATCAGAATTTGATTTTCTCAGTCTGGGCGTCTTTTTCTATTTTGTAAGTTAGTTCAGATTCCACCTGAACATGAAATTTTAGGATAGTCGTCCTTTTCTCTGAAAAGTATTTGTCAAATGATAATTTCTTGGTATATCAAAGCTGCTGCCAGTATTGTTATTTCATTCTGTTTTATGGTTGAGCAGCATCCCAGCGTGCAGATGTACCACAGAGTCTCCATTTTTCTGCCAGTGGGCATTTTGGTGGATTCTGTGTCTTGGCTATTGTAATAGTGCTGCCCTGAAAATCAAGGTGCACGTGTCATTTGGAATGGTGGTTTTCTCTGGACCTAATCAGAGAAGGCAATGGCACCCCACTCCAGTACTCTTGCCTGGAAAATCCCATGGACAGAGAAGCCTGGTAGGCTGCAGTCCATGGGGTCGCTAAGAGTTGGATACAACTGAGCGACTTCACTTTCACTTTTCACTTTCATGCATTGGAGAAGGAAATGGCAACCCACTCCAGTGTTCTTGCCTGGAGAATCCCAGGGACGGGGGAGCCTGGTGGGCTTCTGTCTATGGGGTCACACAGAGTCGGACATGACTGAAGTGACTTAGCAGCAGCAGCAAGCCGAGGAATGGGATTGCAGGATCATACGATGTTTAGTGTTTCAAGGAACCTCTGTGCTGTTTTCCATCGTGGCTTCACCATTTACATTCCCACCAAGACTTGGGGAGGATTCTATTCTCTGTACATTCTCTGCAGTAATTATTCTTTGTAGATCTTTTCGATGATGACCCCTGGCGCCAGTGAAGTGCTACCTCATAGTTTTGTTTGGTATTGACTTAATAATTGCTGATGTGGACTATCTTTCCATATGCTTTTATTATTATTATTTTTTTACATCTTGTGAGAACAGTTTACCTCTTCAGTCTGGCTTCTTGAAAGTTGACCCTGTTTGGAATTTTTTCCCAATGATTACCCCAGGATGTTTCTTGAGGGCAGGTGACATTTACAGCCCTCTTGGACTTGTGACTATTATGAGCCCTTTAGCATCTGTTTTAAGGTTATCTGAACCAGCTAATTACTCCCTGTCCCTCCGCCTTTCTTTTTTGGTAACTGAATTTCTATTCTAGGTCTATGAGACTGTTTCATTTTTGTAAAGAAGTTTATTTGTTTAGATTCCACAGGAAGTAATATCTTATACTTGTCTTTCTCTATCTCTTACTGCACTTAATATGATTATCTCTAGTTTCTTCTCGGTAACTGGAAATGGGGTTATGTCATCCTTCTTTATGTCTGAATCATATTGCATTGTGTACATGTACCCCGTTTTCTGTCTTCATTCATCTGTCCTTGTACATTTGAGTTGCTTCCGTGTCTTGGGTATTGTACCTAGCGCTGCCATGATTGTTGGGTGCAGGTGTCTTTTTAAATTTTGGTTTTCTCTGGATCTATGCCTAGGTATGGGATGCTGGGTCATTGGGTACATCTATGTTTAGTTTTTTAAGAACCTCCATAATGTCCCTAGTGGGTGTACTGACTTACATTCCCCCCAACAGTGTAGGAGGCTTCCCTGTTCTCCACACCCTCTGCAGACTTTATTGTTATAGGGCTTTCAGTGTGGCCATTCTGATCAATGTGAGGTGATACCCCACTGTACACTTGATTTCCCTTTCTCTAAGAACTAGTGATGCTGAGCATCGTTTCATGTGCTTTATGGCCGTCTTGATGACTTTGGAGAAATGTGCATTTATTCGTTGGCCAATCTTTTATTGGGTTGTTTGCTTTTTTTTGATACTGAGCTGCACTAGTGGTTTGTATGTGTTGAAGAGAAATTCCCTCTAGTATCTTTGCAAGAATTTTTTTCCATTCTGAGAGTTGTCTTTTTCTTTCACTGATGGTTTCCTTTGTTGTGCAGATGCCTTTAATGTTTATTAGGTCCCATATGTTTATTTTTGTTTTATTTTCATGATTCTACGAGGTGGATCAAAAAAGAACTTGCATTTTATGTCAAGGCGCGAGCTCTTTTCCTTAAGAGTTTCATAGTATCTGTCCTTTTATTTAGATCTTTAATCTATTTGGAATTTATTTTTGTGGATGGTGTTAGGGAGCATTCTAATTTCACTCTCATTTTCATGAGAGGCTAAGGAACCTGCCCGGTGTCCTCCACAGTGACTGCTCCCAATTTCCATTCCCAGCATCTGTATAGGAGGGTCCCCTTTGCTGTACACCCTTTCCAGCAATTATTGTTTGTAGATTTTCCATCTATGGCCTTTCTGATTGGTGTGAGGTGATACCTCCTTGAAGTTTCGATTTGCATTTCTCATATTTAGCGATGTTGACATCTTTATATGTGATTTTTTAAAACAGTGTGAGTTAAACTTATTCAAATTGGCTTCTTGAACACCTGCTCTGTTTTTAATATTTTTCTGTTGTCCGCCCCAGGACATTTCTTGAAGGCAAGTGTTTTTTACTTACAGCCCTCAAGCCTAGTGAATATTAAGTACCTGTGAGCAAAGGTTTCAAAGTTGTTGTTGTGGGAAACAGCCACAAGGTGGCAGTATGCCTTTGGGCCCCTACCCTGGTTACTGGGGGAACCTGGGCCTTAGGGAAAGTCCTGTTCCTGGATTGTCATTTAGAGTGGAATGTGCTAGAAGAAACACCCAAGGCTTGCGTCCCACTCCTTCTTCCTTCCTTCCCCCTATGCCCTGGACACATCCCAGTGCCTGCACCACTCTGTGGAGGGGGCTTTCATCATAGGTGGGGTGACCCTAAGGAAGGAAGCTAAAGGTGGGAACCCCCTCACCTGGAGACATGCAGCCCAGGGGGCTTTTCAAAGCTCNCTCCTTGCAGTCCAAGGGACTCTCAAGAGTCTTCTCCAACACCACAGTTCAAAAGCATCAATTCTTCGGTGCTCAGCCTTCTTCACAGTCCAACTCTCACATCCATACATTAATTGGAGGCTAATTACAATATTGTGGTGGTCTTTGCCATACATTGACATGAATCAGCCATGGATATACACATGTTCCCCATCCTGAACCCCCCACCCACCTCCCTCCCCATCCCATCCCTCAGGGTCATCCCAGTGAACTGGCTGTGGGCGCCCTGTTTCATGCATTGAACTTGGACTGGCGATCTATTTCACATATAGTAATATACATGTTTCAATGCTGTTCTTTCAAATCATCCCACCCTTGCTTTCTCCCACAGAGTCCAAAAGTCTGTTCTTTATATCTGTGTCTCTTTTGCTGTCTTCATTTAGGGTCATGGTTGCCGTCTTTCTAAATTCCATATATATGCATTAATATACTGTACTTGTGCTTTTCTTTCTGACTTGCTTCACTCTGTATAATAGGCTCATTAGAATGGATTCAAATACTTCTTTTAAATAACTGAGTACTATCCATTGTGTATACGTGTACATGTTCTTTTTTGGGTTCTCTTCCCATATAGTTTATTATGCACTGTTGAGTAGGGGTCCTTGTCCTACTGTGGGTTCTTGTTGATTATTCTATAAAGAGTCACGTGTACATGTTCATCTCCAGCTTCTCGCTGCCTTTGCCCACCGCCTTTCCCTTTTGGTAACCATAAGGCAGTTTGCTATGTTGTGAGGCTGCTTCTGTTTGGTAGAGAAGTTAATTTGTATCCATTTTTTTAGAATCCACCTCCAAGAGATAGCATCTGATACTTGTCTTCCTTTGTCTTCCTTACATCACTTAGGATGACCGTCTCTACTTCCTTCCTTGTTGCTGGACAATATCACCCTCTTTACGGCTGAGTGATATTGCTCTGTGCGTGTGCCCCGCCTTGCTGACCCAGTCATCTGTCCTCACGCACTTAGGCTTCACCCATGTCTTGGCTCTTGTACACAGCACTGCCGGGAACATTGCGGTGCACCTGTCTTTTAAAATTTTGGTTTTCTGTGGATCTGCACCCAGGAATGGGATTGCTGGGTCCTATGGTACTCCTCTGTTTGGGTTTTCATGACCCCTTGTCCTGTTCTCCTTTGTGGGTTTACTGACTTTCATTCCCACCAACAGGGAGGAGGGTTCTTTTCCTCTATTACCTCTCCAGCATTTATTGTAGATTTTCTATGCTGACCATTCTGACGTGTGTGAGGTGATGCCACTTCTGATTCACAGTTCTCTTGTATTTATCGATGCTGAGTATCTTTTCATGTGCTTCTTGGCTATCTCTGTGTCTTCTTTGGAGAAAGGTCCATTTAAATCTTGTGCCCCTAGTTGGCTGGGTTGTTTCTTTGATAGTGAGGTGAATAAGCTGTATGTTTTGAAGAGAAATTCCTTATGCATGTCTTTGTTTGCACATATTAGTTCCATTATGAGGTTTGTCTTTTTGTTGTGTTTATGGTTTCCTCTGATGTGCCAGCGCTTTTAAGGGGAGTTAGGTCTTATTTATTTATTTTTGTTTTATTTTTCATGATTCTAATAGATTGGTCAGAGAAAAACTTGCAGCATTTTATGTCAAAGTGTGTTCTGCTTTTTCCCTTAAGAGTTTCATATTATCTGTGCTTTTATTTAGGTCTTAAATCTATTTGGAGTTTACTTTTGTGCACGCTGTTAGGCACTATTCTAATTTCATTCTCATGACCATTTCTTAAAAACCTCACACACTGTTCTTCATAGTTCAGTTCAGTTCAGTCGCTTAGTCGTGTCCGACTCTTTGTGAGTTGGACCATGGACCGAAGCACGCCAGGCCTCCCTGTCCATCACCACCTCCTGAAGTTTACCCAAACTCATGTCCATTGAGTCAGTGATGCCATCCAACCATCTCATCCTCTGTCATCCCCTTATTCTCCTGCCCTCAATCTTTCCCAGCTTCAGGGTCTTTTCAAATGAGTCAGTTCTTCGCATCAGGTGGCCAAAGTACTGGAGTTTCAGCTTTAGCATCATTCCTTGTGAAGAAATCCCAGAGCTGATCTCCTTCAGAATGGACTGGTTGGATCTCCTTGCAGTCCAAGGGACTCTCAAGAGCCTTATCCAACACCACAGTTAAAAGCATCAATTCTTCAGCGCTCAGCTTTCTTTACAACCCAACTCTCACATCCATACATGACCACTGGAAAAACCATAGCCTTGACTAGATGGACCTTTGTTGTCAAAGTAATGTCTCTGCTTTTGAATATGCTGTCTAGGTTGGTCATAGCTTTTCTTCCAAGGAGTAAGCGTCTTTTAATTTCATGGCTGCAGTCACCATCCGTAGTGATTTTCACCTTTTCACTAACAGTGTGGGAGAGTTCCCTTTTCTTCACACTTTCTCCAGCATTTATTGTTTGTCAATTTTTGGACGAGAGTCATTGTGAACTATGTGAGGAAACACCTCGTTGTAGTTTTAATTTGCATGTCTACTATTTAGTGATGTTGACATCTTTTCATGTGGTTCTTTTAAAGGGTGTGAGTTAAACTTACCTCTTGAAACCGGCCACTTGAACATCTGCCCTGTCTTGAATTTTTTTTCAGTGACACCTAGGCTGTTTCTTGAAGGCAGGCATTCTTTACTTACAGCCCCTTGATACCTGGGCATATTAAATACCCAGCCGCGCTGCTTTTCATGGTGTTGTTAAATGAAAAGGCCGCAAGGGAGCAGCACTTCTTCACGTCCCACTCTTGTTTTTTTTTCCCCAGTAATTTCCTTGTTATTTTATGTTGGAATATTGTCGATTTCTGGTGTGTTTGTTTCAGTTGTACAGATACACGATTCAGTTATGGGTAGACATTCATTTATTTTCTTTGTGTTCATTTTCCTGTATGGGTGATTACAGTGTGTTCATCAGCTTTCTTATGCTATTCAGTAGTTACTTTTTAATCATCTATTTGATGTATATTACTGTGAATATATTAATTCCAAACTGTTAATTTCTCCCACTTGTTTCTGAAGGTTAGGGTCTCTGCGGAGGGCAAGAGACACTCCAGGTCCATTGTGGAGGAACACTCCCCGCACATGCTCCCAGCTTCCTCAGCCCCAGGACACTCAGCCTTGGTACCCAAGCCAATCAGGCCTGATTGACACCAGCCTGATTGTCACAGTTCACGTACTATTGAAGCCTGGCTCAGAGAATTTTGAGCATTACTTTGCTAGCGTGTGAGATGAGTGCAATTGTGCTGTAGTTGAACATTCTTTGGCATTGCCTTTCTTTGGGATCGGAATGAAAACTGACCTTTTCTAGGCCTGTAGCCATTGCTGAGTTTTCCAAATTTGCTGGCATATTGAGTGCAGCACTTTCACAGCATCATCTTTTAGGATCTGAAATAGCTCAATTGGAATTCCATCACCTCCACTAGCTTTGTTGGTAGTGATGCTTCCTAAGGCCCACTTGACTTCTCATTCCAGGATGTCTGGCTCTAGATGGGTGATCACACTATCGTGGTTATCTGGGTCATGAGATCTTTTTTGTATAGTTCTGTGTATTCTTGCTACCTCTTTTAATATTATCTGTTTCTGTTAGGCTCATACCATTTCTGTCCTTTATTGTGCCCATTTTTGCATGAAATGTTCCCTTCGTATCTCTAATTTTCTTGAAGAGATTTCTAGTCTTTCCCATTGTATTGTTTTCCTCTATTTCTTTGTATTGATCACTGAGGAAGGCTTTCTTATCTTGCTGTGCTGTTTTTTGGAACTCTGCATGTAAATGGGATGCATTTGAATCTTTACTTTTCTCCTTTGCCTTTAGCTTCTCTTCTTTTCTCAGCTGTTTGCAAGGCCTCCTCAGACAACCATTTTGCCTTTTTGCATTTCTTTTTCTTGGGGATGGTCTTGATCACTGCCTCCTGTACAGTGTCACGAACCTCCATCTACAGTTACAGGTACTCTGTCTATTCAATCTAATTCCTTGAATCTATTTTTCACATCTACTGTATAATTGTAAGAGATTTGATTTAGGTCATATCTGAATGGTCTAGTGGTTTTCCCTACTTTCTTCAATTTAAGTCTGAATTTTGCAATAAGAAGTTCATGATCTGAGCCACAGTCAGCTCCCTGTCTTGTTTTTGCTAACTTTACAGAGCTTCTCCATCTTCTGCAAAGAATATAATCAATCTGATTTCAGTATTGACCATAGGCGATGTATGGTGACCATCTGTATCACCATACTCAGTGATGGTTTCAGTCTAATGCCTTTGCAAAATGTTTCCTCTTCAAGATCTATGAAAAGGACTTAAAGTTTCTAACTTTCAGAACATAATACTGAACTGAGTCAAAAAAAAGAGTTGAAGCATTATATTGAGAAACCGGAGGACTTCATGAAGCTGTTAACAAAAAGGATCAGTTACATAGAACTAAGTAAACTGGTAAGCATGGTTGTAATATTATGGTTTCTATCTGAAAGAATTATTGGTTTAAATCTGTGTTTTCCAGGTGTAAGAAAAACTTCTTCGATTCATTATGACCTGCAATAAATAGTCTGGTAGATTATGTCTTTTGTAACATTTATCTTTTTCTCTCTACTTGGTTGATCCTGCCAGTAACATATGCTTGTTTCAAAGATTAAGCTGTGAGTAAATGTGTATGGCAATTTCAGTACAATGAAATTGCAGATACCTCATTAAGTTAATTATAGCTCCTTTGGCCACTCCACTATCATAAATGGATTATAGCTGGTTATACTAATCATTATTTGAATTTGCTCTTTGTTTTCAAATCATGCTTCGTGTCTATGCTCTATGTCCCTGTCTGCATTACTTATATCCTCTCTAATTTGTAAGATCGTTGTCTCTTACAGTAACCAGTGTGTAAATCAGGCCTCCAACAAAACTTCTATGACTAAACATTTTAGAAGAAATAATTGTAATAGTGTGGTTCTTGGTATGGGAAGAAGCAACGAGGGAAAATGTCCCCTGGTTTATAATTAGACAGAATGCAGAGTATTTTAATTACTGATGGAAGCTGGTCCAAAACTTAACACCTGGAGTGAAAAAAATTCAAGAAATTTTTGAGTGAACTGGAATGAAGCTCCCAGTGCCTTGGGACAAACTTTGATCATGAAATGTTTCCCAGTAATGGTCATTCATGAGCTAGAGGGGAAGGCCTGAGAAACGGAATCAATAATTGCAGCCCTTCAATGGAGCCAGTGTGGCCTGAGAAAGGGGAATGCCATCCCCCTGGCAGTCCTTAGACTTGCAGCCACTCCACCCACTCCCTGTGATGAACCTTGAGGAGACTCTGACAGGCCCCAGTTAGCTAAGATGTATTAAATAGATTTAATGAGCCTTGACCCTTGCGTCTTCCCATGCATGGAAAAGTGATAAATTTCTTAACTTGAGATGCTGCCTCTTATGTTTAAAGTTAAACATTTCTAAGTCTACAGGTGTAAAGTAGGCACTTTTCCAAGAGGAACAAAGGACGACAAGTCTCAACATTTAAAAACACCGGCACCAATGGCAGGCACTCCCAGGAAGACCCATCTGACAAGCAACACGGCCCCCCTTCTCCCACAAGCTTGCGGGATGGACACTGAGACACGGGGATTTGTGACCAGGAAGGGTTGATTTTAATTTACACTGGATCTGCTTCTGTGACGTTAATCCTTTTTTGTTATTATAAATATTCATAAAGGCCTTCTTCAGGGAAATAACCCAAGCTGCCCACCTGTGAAGGACTCTAAGGAAGTGAAACTAACACGTTCCCCTGCCTGAGGCTTGCCATTCTAGGGGATATTGGCAGGGATTGAGTAGTCTTTTTTTTTTTTTTTTTTAATTTCCCCACCTCCCCCCCTCATCTCTGATCCATAAAAGAACCTGGCCACCAAGCCCTGACAAGATGGTTATCAAGGCGCTAGCCTGCCATCTTTCTTGCTCAGCTAGCTCCTCTATTAAAGTCTCTTCCTTGCCACAACCCCTCGTCTCTCAAATTCACTGGCCTGTCTTACAGTGAGCGGAGCGAGCCAGGACTCCGAACCAGAAGCCGGGCTGATCGGCGGTTTTCTCGGGACACAGGCCATGGTGTGAGGCTGTCAGACCCTAGTTTTGATCCCTCTGAGAGGCTTTTTTCAGGCCGTCAGAGACTGTCCATTATGCTGACTGTTGCCAGTGTATATTCTCAGAGACAGTTTAGGGGTATTCTTTTCCCTCCAGGCTCCCGCCTGCCTTTATTGTCTGTAGCTTTTTGATGATGGTGGTTGTGATGGGTGGGATTTATTCCTGTTGTCGTTTTGATTGGCATTCTGGCAGGAATTCAGGATCCTTAGCATCTTGTCCTTTTGTGGAGGTTTATTTTGTCTTTTTTTTTTCCCTAAGGGTGTCAGGACACTAACTTTCACAGTTGGGTTCCTGAAAGTCAAGTGTGTTTGGAATTTATTTCTCCAGTACACACCCCAGGACATTTCCTGAGGGCATCTGTCATTAGCAGACTCCCAGCCCTTGTGAATTGAGGTGCCCTTGGAACACCCAAGATAAAGTTTTAGTTACAGAAAGTGTCCACAAGGTGGCAGCAGTGTTAAGTCCTACCTTTCAGTTCAATTCAGTCGCTCAGCACGCCAGGCCTCCCTGTCCATCACCATCTCCCGGAGTTCACTCACACTCATGTTCATTGAGTCAGTGATGCCATCCAGCCATCTCATCCTCTGTCGTCCCCTTCTCCTGCCCCCAATCCCTCCCAGTATCAGAGTCTTTTCCAATGAGTCAACTCTTCGCATGAGGTGGCCAAAGTACTGGAGTTTCAGCTTTGACATCATTCCTTTCAAAGAAATCCAAGGGCTGATCTCCTTCAGAATGGACTGCTTGGATCTCCTTGCAGTCCAAGGGACTCTCAAGAGTCTTCTCCAACACCACAGTTCAAAAGCATCAATCCTTTGGCGCTCAGCTTTCTTCACAGTCCAACTCTCACATCCATACATGACCACTGGGAAAACCATAGCCTTGACTAGATGGACCTTAGTTGGCAAAGTAATGTCTCTGCTTTTCAATATGCTATCTAGGTTGGTCATAGCTTTTCTTCCAAGGAGTAAGCGTCTTAATTTCATGGCTGCAGTCACCACCTGCAGTGATTTTGGAGCCCCCAAAAATAAAGTCTGACACTGTTTCCCCATCTATTTCCCATGAAGTGATGGGACCAGATGCCATGATCTTCATTTTCTGAATGTTGAGCTTTAAGCCAATTTGTTCACTCTCCTCTTTCACTTTCTTCCTGGGATAAGCAGAGCCTTCAACATACACCCAACTGATGGAGGATACATCTGGGAAGATCTTGCTTTATCATTGTGAATATATATATATTTATACCATTCACATCACACTTTTGATGCAGAAAAAAGAGAAAGAACTGCAACTCTGGGTTAGGACACCTCAGTCCTAAGTAAGTTTGGGTACCTTCTCATCCCACTTACTTCCTAGGGCTGGGAGTGCCCTATTTTGATTATGGTTGGGGCCATGAGAGCCTCCCTTGTGGCTCAGCTGATAAAGAATCTGCTTGCAATGTGGGAGACCTAGGTTCGATCCCTGGGTTGGGAGGATCCCCTGGAGAAGGGAAAGGCTACCCACTCCAGTATTCTGGCCTGGAGAATTCCATGAACTGTATAGTCCATGGGGTCACAAAGAGTCGGACACGANTAGCAGACTCCCAGCCCTTGTGAATTGAGGTGCCCTTGGAACACCCAAGATAAAGTTTTAGTTACAGAAAGTGTCCACAAGGTGGCAGCAGTGTTAAGTCCTACCTTTCAGTTCAATTCAGTCGCTCAGCACGCCAGGCCTCCCTGTCCATCACCATCTCCCGGAGTTCACTCACACTCATGTTCATTGAGTCAGTGATGCCATCCAGCCATCTCATCCTCTGTCGTCCCCTTCTCCTGCCCCCAATCCCTCCCAGTATCAGAGTCTTTTCCAATGAGTCAACTCTTCGCATGAGGTGGCCAAAGTACTGGAGTTTCAGCTTTGACATCATTCCTTTCAAAGAAATCCAAGGGCTGATCTCCTTCAGAATGGACTGCTTGGATCTCCTTGCAGTCCAAGGGACTCTCAAGAGTCTTCTCCAACACCACAGTTCAAAAGCATCAATCCTTTGGCGCTCAGCTTTCTTCACAGTCCAACTCTCACATCCATACATGACCACTGGGAAAACCATAGCCTTGACTAGATGGACCTTAGTTGGCAAAGTAATGTCTCTGCTTTTCAATATGCTATCTAGGTTGGTCATAGCTTTTCTTCCAAGGAGTAAGCGTCTTAATTTCATGGCTGCAGTCACCACCTGCAGTGATTTTGGAGCCCCCAAAAATAAAGTCTGACACTGTTTCCCCATCTATTTCCCATGAAGTGATGGGACCAGATGCCATGATCTTCATTTTCTGAATGTTGAGCTTTAAGCCAATTTGTTCACTCTCCTCTTTCACTTTCTTCCTGGGATAAGCAGAGCCTTCAACATACACCCAACTGATGGAGGATACATCTGGGAAGATCTTGCTTTATCATTGTGAATATATATATATTTATACCATTCACATCACACTTTTGATGCAGAAAAAAGAGAAAGAACTGCAACTCTGGGTTAGGACACCTCAGTCCTAAGTAAGTTTGGGTACCTTCTCATCCCACTTACTTCCTAGGGCTGGGAGTGCCCTATTTTGATTATGGTTGGGGCCATGAGAGCCTCCCTTGTGGCTCAGCTGATAAAGAATCTGCTTGCAATGTGGGAGACCTAGGTTCGATCCCTGGGTTGGGAGGATCCCCTGGAGAAGGGAAAGGCTACCCACTCCAGTATTCTGGCCTGGAGAATTCCATGAACTGTATAGTCCATGGGGTCACAAAGAGTCGGACACGACTGAATGACTTTAGGGAAAGTTGTGGCAGAAATCGAAGAGGAAATAAAGAGCCTCTTAAAGAAAGTGAAAGAGAGTGAAAAAGCTGACTTAAAACTCAGCATTCAAAAAACTAAGATCATAGCATCTGGTCCCATCACTTCATGGCAAATAGATGGGAAAACAGTGGAAACCCTGTCAGCCTTTATTTTCTTGGTCGTCTCCTTCACCTCCTGCCTTCAGTCTTTCCCAGCATCAGGGTCTTTTCCGATGAGTTGGCTCTTTGCATCAGGTGGCCAAGGTATTGGAGCTTCAGCATCAGTCCTTCCAATGAATATTCAGGGCTGATTTCCTTTAGGATTGACAGGTTTGATCTTGCAATCCAAGGGACTCTCAAGAGTCTTTTCCGACACCACAGTTTGAAAGCATCAGTTCCTTGGCGCTCAGCCTTCTTTATGGTCCAACTCTCACATCCATACGTGACTACTGGAAAATCATTCTTTAATTATTAAATTTTTGGCTGTGCCGGGTCTTTGTTGCTGTGAAGGCTTTCTCTAGTTGTGATGCGAGGGCTTCTCATTGCAGTATCTTCTCTTGTTGCAGAGCAAGGGCTCTGGAGCAAGCCTACTTCAGTAGCTGTGGCGAGTGGGCCCAGGAGCTGCAGCTGCCAGGCTCTAGAGCCCAGGCTCCGTAGTTTTGGGGCCTGGGCTTAGTTGCTCCACGGCCCATACCAGGGATCGAACCCACGTCCCCTGCTTGGCAGGCAGATTCTTAACCACTGGCCTACCAGGGAAGTCCCTTGGAGGCTTCTTCCTAACTTGTTTTCCAGAGAAGTTACTCCAGGAATTTCCCTTGTCTCTCCCTTGCTGATGTTGGTAGTATCTTTCAGTATGTCATTTTGAAAGGCAAAAAAAAAAAAAAAATTTGCATCTCATTCTAATTTCCATTGATTACTAATGAAGTTAAACTTTCCGCCTCTTATTTATTGTCTTTGATTTGTTCTTTTGTGTTTTGTTGCTTTTTCCTCTTTTACCCACATTTTCTTGCTGATATGTAGTTAGTAACCCTTTATTACAGACATTGTAAATATTTTCCTACTTCGTCATTTGTCCTTTAATTTTGTTTTCTGATGGCACTTTCATTTTTAGACAACTAGTCTTTAATTCCAAATATTGTATCCTTTTAACTCAAGATTATAAGTGAAAAATAAGAAGGTACATCTCCCTTGTAAGGGAAAACTTTTAGCATCAATTTAATCTATAGCAACAAGCAGTCTACAACAGAATAACAACAATGCCCTTGGGAAAAGCCCTTGTGTTTTTAACCCAGAAATTATAACTGTAATCTGCTATCAATTCTAAGTATTACCCCTTCTTTAAACCCGGCTCAAGTCCTACTCTGTCAAGTCTTCTGCAGCTGCCCCAGCTGTATCATCCTCTTCACTCTTCTTTAATTCATTTCAGTGAACATCTATTGGCTATCTTTGAGTGCAAGGCGGTGAGCCAGGTCTTCTGGGAAGAAGACACAACTTGCCTTTGAAGAGCTTACTGCTTAGTGGAGAGAAAAACACAAGTTTGTTACATGTCCAAATGAAATGAATGCTCCGTGTGATTACTAACAGGTGGATTCTGGGAGAGGCACCTGGGAAAATCTTCGCAGGCAGGCTGTGAGAACAGGGTAGGAAAGGGCTTGGAAGTTGGACTGTGAAGATGGAATTTGGGGTAAAGAATGCCTAGTGTGTTTTCTATTTAGGATATGTGTCAGAGATACAGAAGAAGATAATTTTCAAAAAGTAATCTGGGGTCATGGATGGAAGTCTTTATATGCTAGTTTGGACTTTATCCTTTGCTGTAGGATGCCATTAAAAACTTTCTTCTTTTTAATAAGTAGCTGAGATTATTTCATGATTATGAAATTAATAGTGATGTTTCCCCAATTCTCAGTAGTTTCTCAAATATGTAAAGAACAGAACACATGTTAAAGAACCACTCCTAATATTTTTTGGTTTATTTTGTGAGGTTTTCTTTTTATAACCATAGATACATATATACCATACATATAGCCATATATACCATTCTACTCGGAGAGAATTAAACCACTAACTGTCCCATAACCGATTCTCCCTTTCTGCCTGTTGTAACCAGTGCTGATGTGGTGAATGGGTGGAGGAGGAGGCCCTGGAGAGGTTATGACAGGGTCTTTGTGAGAGATGGTCAGAGTCATCCAGCTAGGGCAGAAAGACAAGGATGGACGACAAAGATGTTTCAAGAGGGGAACTTGCATTATATTGCTGGTTTTCATTTTTAAAATCACATTTCCTTTGTTGCAATTTTCATTTCAGTGTCTACTTTTTATATTTTATTTTCTTAGCTTTTGCAGAACAAATGCTGGGTCCCTTGAAAAAATCATTTCCATGATCTCATAGGTAGTGGAGCCTCAAACAACTTGGAATTTTGTTACTGCCCCCTCTCTGCAAGGGGAGGAGGGAGGTTTCCCCTGTTAAAGATTGTTATTGATTTATGTAGTTTGAATTCATTCTATGATCTGTAAGAATAGACAGGAATTAAATACTTTGCTTGTACTGAATTGCTGGTACAAGCAAAGTTTACTGACAGTGCTTAACAGGCTTCAGGCTCTGAGCTATACAAAGAAATGTGCCCAAGGTCACAGTTAATAATTCGCTGAGCCCAAACTCATACCCCAGGCTGTCTGATTCCAAAGCTCATGCTCATTTACCATGCAAAATTGGATCACCAGTGCTTGAAATTGATGTTCTGTATGTTTAATAAATAAACTAGGGAAGAAGTCATCAAATAAAAATCTAGCTTATATAATTTATAGCTGTGCATCTGAACGTACTCTGCTTTGATATATTAAGTGATTCATTTACAGTTTGAGGACGCATTAGGATGAGAATGCCAATGACATCCAGGTCCCCAATCTGCTTTTAAATTTTGGTGCCCTGCTGCCAATGAGGCCATTGAATCATTTCTTCTAGTGACCCAGCAGTTTCCCAGTAAACATTTCCCAGGAAAAGCAAATAAGTAATGTATAACTTATAGCAAGGATAAAATTCTATAGTGTTTTGATCATGAGAGAAAGCAATAAGAGGGTCATTTGTTTCCTATCTCAGTATCTTAAATTTGGAGGAGGTCAGGGCAGACAGCTCTTTGCATTTTTAAAGTCACATTATTAAATCAATATAAAATTAAAATCCTTCATAACTGTATTATATTATGTAAGACCATAAAGAAAACTGAGTGCCAAAGAATTGATGCTTTTGAACTGTGGTGTTGGTGAAGAGTCTTGAGAGTCCCTTGGACTGCAAGGAGATCAAGCCCACCAATCCTAAAGGAAATCAGTCCTGAACATTCATTGGAAGGACTGATGCTGAAGCTGAAGCTCCAATACTTTGGCCACCTGATGCGAATGTCACGAAGAACTGACTCACTGGAAAAGACCCTGACGGTGGGAAAGATTGAGGGCAGGAGGAGAAGGGGACAGAGGATGAGGTGGTTAGATGGCATCACCAATTCGATGAACATGAGTTTGAGCAAGCTCCGAGATTTGGTGATGGACAGGGAAGCCTGGCGTGCTGCAGTCCATGGGGTCGCAAAGAGTTGGACACGACTGAACGAGTGAAGTGAACTGATGCCACATTGTTATGTTACATTGCCTGTTCCAACCCACACTATGCTCTGAGCCCCATAGAGGGCTGTGGCAGAGGCTTTATGTTTGCAGCTGTTTTGTCTTGGCTTCAGCAGGCCCCTTCCATTAGGCTTAGTCCGGCACAGCCTGTCTCCTCTGCCCACTGTGGTCTCAGCAGTGCTTTCTTATCTTTTAGGAAGAGGAGTGTCCGGGGCCCCAGTAGGCAGGAGCCCCAGGGACATGAGGGGGATGGGCCACCCAGAATGGCTGTAAAGGAACTTTGTTCAGATATTAGGCTTTTGTAGTCCTGACTCCAGGAACAAATCATGTTCTGTTCTTGCTTACCAGCCCAGGGGAAGCAAGAGGGGCCTCTTTTCTCTCATGCCTATGACTTGTTAGGGCCATCCTCTCTGAGGTTCAAACGAACTTTATTTCTAAATCTTAGTGACAAATGTCAAATCCTTCACCTGTGAGTTTTCATATCTGCAATTCATTTTGCAGGCTGCTTTTCTAACTCCTCGTGTTGTTACCTGGTTGCTCAGTAGGAAACAGGAGACTTGACCTGTGAGAGCTAGAAAACTGTGTCCTGGCCAAGCACAGCACGAGAGGCTGCCTTTTGCTGCCTTTGATCATCCCTTCGTGGGCTATTTTATTCTCATAGGCAAGGTTTTCTTAAGCCCCCAGAGAGACCTTTAGGGGCTTTCACCTGGGTTAGTGTCTACATTAGGAGGGCTTAGTTTGAGAAGCCTGCAAAATGCTGTTTTAACCATTTTCTTAATTGTAAATTAGAGCCCCTGCTTAGCTCAGGGTGGACAGATCAGCAACCCAGAGGCCAGCCTTCCATTCCACGATGGTTACCCATTCAGATGGGCTTGCAGATGACAGCACCACATGTTTGGAAATGTGAAATCTACCCATAGCATCTGGCCTTAGAGATGGACAGGTGGAAGTAGCTCAATCCTTCCCTAAACTTTTATTGTACAAGCACACCATGTTTTTCTTGCCTTCCATGTGACAGCATGGGTAAAGGTAGAAAGAATCCTTAGAGATCAACTTATCTAGCTTCCTAGTCACTGTTTCTTAGAGCTCATGAACAGAGAGCTGAAAATACAATAATTTGAAGTAAATGATAAGAAAAGACGGAAAGTTATATGTGACCGAGACCCTTCCTTCTAGAGGGAATGTGCTGGGGTCTAGCTAAGGTCTGTGTAACAGAGGAGGCAGCAAGGGGTGGGGGTGGGGTGGGCAGGCAGCCAAAGGGCTAGTTCCCAGTCCTCAGGAGATCAGCACGTTTGCCACTTTGAGACCATCAGCTAAGAAAATATTGAACAATATTATTAACAGCCTTCAGAGTAATAATTGGTGATACTGAGCAACAAACAAGAAGCAGGAAGATGAACTGTACTTCTGAGGCTCTGCGGTCTGGGGAAGAGGTCATTAATACTGGTTTACTTATCTAAGCATTAGTAGAATGCCAGCAGCACTAACTGAAAACAAGGATGAGGTACGTCTCTTTTCATCAACCTATGCCCACAATGGCTCAAGCTCCCAGGAGGAAGATGTTGTATCCTTATAAGTTCGGATATAGCTCTATATTCAGTTAATATTGATAGTGATAAAATGGCAACCATTTGTCACACAATAGTGACTTTCATTGCTTTGATTTTTCTTTATCAGAGTGGAGCTAGAGGGCGCTGTCTACAGCAATTATTCAGTAGTTACTCAATATGTTCAATAACTATTGATAATGACAAAACAGTAACAGTTTGCTACATGGTAATAACTCTCATCCCTTTGGCTCTTTCTTTTCATTTGGTAGTGACTCTTATCCCTTTGGCTGTTTCTTTTCAAAAGTGGAGTCAGAGGTGACTGTCTACATCCCTGGACTCTCAGTAAACAACTTGAATGTGTTACAGCAGGTTATCATGGCTCACTGCTGCTAGCCACGTGATTTCAGAAGCTAGGAGTGAGACCATGGAGAGGGCTGCCTTCCTGGACTTCTGTAAATGTAAACTGGTCACCTTCCCAGATGTTGATCAAATGGAGGTGAGCGCAGCATAGTTAACAATACAGACATCTATGCTGACCTTGCAAAACTTCGATTTCAGATAAGAATGGCTGGAGCAAGAGCAAGGAACAGAAATGCAGAGGAATTTGGGGGGCTCTTCTAGAGGGGAGGTTCTGCTTCCCACCCAGGCTCTGAAGCAAACTATCGAGGGTTTGTCTCAGTGGAAAAGGCTGGAGTCTACAGTTTGGCTCTTCATGCGTGTGCTGTGTTCCTTCCTCTCTTCTTTCTCCTGCATCTTCTCTTCTTTGGCAAGGATGATAGAATTTCCTGGGCAAAATAATCCTTTCTTTTTTAACTGGAAAAATCTGGCATAATGTCACAGTGTTCTGATGTCCTAGAGCTCAACATACTGGGCCTTAGAAAGTTTCCAGGGGAGAGACAATAAGACCACAGTCTGCACAGAGCCTTCTGTGTGGCTGTGACAGCAAAGGCAAAAACAATCACGTTAATGTTGCTGCTTCGGATTGGGCTTGTTTGCTGCCGCTTCTTTGTGAGTTTTTCACTATTCACTCTAAGTTTTTAAAGGACATTGTGTATGTCTCCATTAAGACAAATTGTTTACATCTCAGAGTTACCACGCTCTATATCCTCTTTGTTATATTCTATTCAGAAGATGAAGTAGGTGGGAGAGTGGACCCCCACCCCCACCCCCAAAGATATACCTACATCCCAGAGCTTGTGAATATGACCATATTTGGAAAAAAGCATCTTTGTGAATGTAATTACGGATCCCAAGATGAGAACATCCTGGATTATCCAGTTGGGTGCTAAATCCAATGAAAAGTGTCGTTATAAGAGGCAGAAGTCGCAGAAGAGGAGAAGGCTATGTGGGGACTGATGCAGAGATTGAAGGGATGCAGTCAAGGAAGCCAAAGCATGCCTGCAGTCCCCAGAAGCTGGAAGAATAAGGAAAGATTCTCCCCTCCAGCCTTCAGGGGACTACAGCCTGATGACACCTTGATTTTATTTGTTTATTTTATGTTTTTGTTTTTTTTTTTTGGCCAGATCATTAGCTTGCAGAATGTTAGTTCCCTGACCAGGGATGGAACCCTGGGCCTTGGGCCCTGGAGTCCTAATCACTGGACCATCAGGGGGTTCCCGACACCTTGATTTTAGACTTCTAGTCTCCAGAATTATGAGAGAACACACTTCTGCCGTTTTAACCCACCCAGTTCATGGTAATTTGTTATGGCGGCTCCAGAAAACTAATCTAGAAGGTTAGGAGGACCCACTGGATTTATCCAAACATTGTTGGAATGGAAGATTTCATCCTAAAGTAGCATTCCTCAGGTCTCTAGGACTCAGATAACCCAACGCGGTGACATGATCTGGCCCAAGCATGTCTCAACTAAAACCCGTGGCTGTAGTTGTCAAGTCCTAATATATACATCAAATTTGGGGAGCAGAAATTCCTCAACAGTATAAAGGTATCCAGATCTGGAGGAATGCTCCTCATTCTGCGAGGTATTTTATGTGATAGAATGGTAGACCAGCATGGTATTTTCACTCTGTTGGAGAGGGGTGTTTCTTGTCAGTTCGTTCGCTGAACTCCTGGCTTCTGTCTCCTCTCCCCCGACAGACTTTCTTTTTCCCAGAACCCACCACCGCCTTTCAGTGCCTGCACCCCTTCGGAGTCATCTGCAATGTGGCATTCCGTGTTGTCATCACCAAGCTAAGAGTGTTGGCAAACAAGATGAAATATCTTCATACTTCTAGTTTAAGAGGTAAAAATATAAAGGATAATAAGTGACAGTTATTCTGTACCATAGCCTGGGGGAGAAGATAGACACATACATGGATCTATAGGAGAGTGTGCTTAGGGCCGAACAGAGATCTGCTTGCCTCCTGGGGCATCCAGCGGAGGGAGCACTTCTCCTTGGGAGAAGATTTATGAGAAGACAAAAGATTTGTGCTAATGACCTGGAACTCTGCAAGCTGAGAAGGGAGAGGAAAGCATTCTCAAAAGAGGCATCAGCATAGGCAAAGACATGTAGTCAGTTTTCGAAATAGCAGGAAATTCCTCTATGCACTAGAGAAGGCAGTGGCAACCCACTCCAGTGTTCTTGCCTGGAGAATCCCAGGACGGAGCAGCCTGGTGGGCTGCCATCTCTGGGGTCGCACAGAGTCGGATACGACTGAAGCGATTTAGCAGCAGCAGCAGCAGCAGCACCAGCAGGGAAGCAAGAGAGTAGGGTGAGATTGGAGGTGAGCAAGTGCAGAAACACAGAAATCATGATCAGCCAGGCATTGGTTGTGATTCTTCCTTACCCCGTTTATTACTTCTTGAGCCCATCCAGCTCTCTCCATTCTTAGGCCACGGTGCCATCACCTCCAGCCTGGACACCTGTGATGGCCCTCTCACCCCCTTGTACTCAATGTCCTCGCTCCCAGTCTGCCCCGCTCTCCAGTCCAACTCTCTTAGCAGCCAGCAATCCATTTAGAACACTGACCCAATCATATCACTCGATTGTCTTTGTAAAACTCAAAACTATTTTAAATGGCTCACAAAACCCTCCGTGATATACCTTCTAATCAAAGCAACACATGCACAAAGGAGCATATAATGGGCTGCATCAGTGCCCTGACGTGACATTCTCTATCCCCGGGATTTCTCCCTGCAGAAACTCACGTGACTAGTTCTAGATTGTGTACTTCTGGCGATTACATCCACATCCCAAGTTTTATGCTTGTGCTGAAGTCTCCAGGTTTATCAATCATGAACGTGCTGGTATAATAAATAAGGGTCTAATTGACTTCTATTACCTTTTGTCTCCTTTCTCCACCCCTAGATTATTCCTAGTTCCTTCTCAGATCAGTTCTGAAACCTCAACAAATATACTTAAGCCTTAATTTCTTTCTTTATCAATCTAGGGCAGATTTACCTCTAATGTACCATGCTGTAAGATGGGAACATTAGAGCTCCCACCCTGCCCTCTGCCTTCCAAGCCCCATTTCTTTCCTGCACCTTGACTTAGACATTTGTCATCTGATGACATGTGCATTCCATTTAGCTGTAGTGAAATCGTCCATAGTTCCTTTTTAAAATAATTAGTTGATTCACTAATTTTGGCTGTGCTGGGTCCTCACTGCGGCTTGGGCTTTTGTCTGGTTGCACGGAGCAGGGGCTACCCTCCAGTGGTGAGGCACGGGCTTCTCACGAGGTGGCTCCTCTTGTGGATCACGGGCTGTAGGGCACGTGGGCTCAGTAGTTGCAGCTCCTGGGCTCTAGAGCACAGGCTCGGTGGTTGTGGCACGCAGGCTTAGTTGCTCCGTAGCATGTGGGATCTTCCTAGCCCAGGGATGGAACCAGTGTCTCCTGCATTGGCAGGTGGATTCTTTACCACTGAGCCACCAAGGAAGCCCCCCAGCCCCATGAGCTCTTTTTAAGTTGAGTCAATAAGGCAAAACAATTAAAAAAAAAAGTTTATATTAACCATGGAAACCCATTCACTGCAGCTCACTTCTGTGCTGTGTTTCATTTTGCTTTATATTTGAGTCCTGTCTTTCTTATCTATTTTTTGTTTGTTTTTCTGGGAGTATAATTGCCTTTTTTTTTTGCCTTCTGTGGGTTTCCAGGGCATCAGTCATACTCTCCTTCCTATGGGATCCCTCCCCACAACCCCTTTCCGAGAGCCCCCTGGTCGGTCTGCCTGGGGGCTCCAGACTTGCTGCACAGCTCTCAGCTCTCATCCCGGGACTCCGCTGGACGGCCCTCCTGGCCTGCTCACACTGTTTCTGAGTGTCATACCTTTCTCTCTTTCTCGGAACCTGCTGAAGCATGCTATCACGTAACTTCCTAACAGAAGATGCTTAGGTGGTAGTTTTTTTTTTTTTTTTTTACCTTCTTGTTATGGAAAACTTCAAGGGTAGAAAATAACAAAATGAGCCCATAATGATGGGTACATGACCCAACAATCAGTTCCAAAAATTGTCAGTTCATGGTCAATCTTGTTTCACCTATATTCTTAGTCACTTCCTACAAACTGAAAAATGAAAGTCGCTCAGTCATATCTGACTCTTTTCAGCCCCATAGACTGTACAGTCCATGGAATTCTCCAGGCCAGAATACTGGAGCGGATTGCCGTGCCCTTCTCCAGGGGGTCTTCCCAACCCAGGGATTGAATCCAGGTCTGCCGAATTGCAGGTGGGTTCTTAACCAGCTGAGCCACAAGGGAAACCTCAGTCAATTCCTACAGTCCCAGATTATTTTGAAGCAAATTCCAGATATCCTATTACCAGTAAATATTTATGTATATATCTCAAAAAGTAAGGATTCTTTTAAAAAAACATAATTACCATACCATTAACACATCTAAAAGTTACCTATAATTTCCTAACATCTTCAAATAATCAGTCAGTATTCAAACTTTGATGTACCTAAATGTTTGCTGGTTTGAATTGAATCCAGTTACAGCTGTTTGATACATCTCCTGAGTCTTTGAATCTATGGTTCCCCTGACTCTTTCTTCCTTACAATTTATTTGTTGAAAAAGAATTTTTTGTTTGTTTTCCTTATAAAATTTCCCACAATCTGGATTTTGCTCCTTGCATTCCTGTTGTGACATTTGACACAGTCCTTTATCTCCTGTACTTTCTATGGGTTAGTAATTTATAAAAATAGAGTCTTGAGCAGATTCAAGTTTGATTATTGTGGATGTAGTTTCATAGTGGCATCTTGTACTTCCGAGAGGAGGCACATCGCATCTGCTTTTCTCTCTTTTATAATGTGGACAGTTGCAGAAGATATTTGCCCGGATCCCTTATTTTACTGGAGATTTCAGCATGGTGATATTTTGTCCCTCCTTCATTGACTAGCTGGAAGAGATCTATATTAGGGAGAAATTTCCCTTCATTTACTATTTAGTTACTCTGAGGTTTCTATGGGAAACGTTTTATAAATTCCCTTTCTTTCTTTTCTTTTTAAAAATGCAAGAAGTGTATGTAAGATGTAAGCTGTGGATTTTTCATCTACGACTCTTGCTATGTTGAGGTAGATTCCCTTAATTCCTAGTGTGTTGAGTTTTTAAATTTTTATTTTATACTGGAGTATAGCCAATTAACAGAGTTATGATAGTTCCAGGTGGACAGCAAAGGGAATCAGCCATATATGTATCCATATACATGTATCCCTTCTTCTCCAGACTCCTCCCATCCAGACTGCCACATATTGTAGACCAGAATTCCCTGTGCTATAGGACCTTGTTGGCGATCAATAAATTAAATTCCCTTTATCATTTTTCGAAATAATGGGTCCCTAGCATCTTCCAATGGAGAAGGCAATGGCACCCCACTCCAATACTCTAGCCTGGAAAATCTCATGGACAGAGGAGCCTGGTAGGCTGCAGTCTATGGGGTCTTGAAGAGTCGGACATGACTAAGCGACTTCACTTTCATGCATTGAAAGTGAAAATGCATGAAAAGTGAAAGTTGCTCAGTCATATCCGACTCTTTTCAGCCCCATTCATGCATTTTTACTTCCATGCATTGGAGAAGGAAATGGCAGCCCACTCCAGTGTTCTTACCTGGAGAATCCCAGGGATGGCAGAGCCTGGTGGTCTGCCGTTTATGGGGTTGCACAGAATTGGACATGACTGAAGCAACTTAGCAGCAGCAGCAGCAGGATCTTCCAAAGGCAACTTGTGAGTTTTGAAAAATTTACTCATGAATTTAAACATATTTGATGAGCTTCAGTTTGTTACAGTTATTATCAGTGATGCTCACATTGTATCTTATTTGTCAGTGGAAACTTTGTTCAGTTGGCTCCTGACTCTCTTGACTTCATTCTTCCTTGATATCTGAAATAAGATGTTTCATTTCCATCTTATGTATATACTCTCCTAGATCTGGAATAAATCATTTCTCATGTTACTGGATCGGTCATTTTTCTAGTCCTTTTCAGTAGACAGAGCTGGAACTATAATTTTTAAAGAGAAAAAATACATCATAATACCAAAATACTAAAACTTGTAAATCAAGTTGAAGACTGAGGAATTTTATTTAACTTCAAGGATCTTTTATTTCCTTTCTCCCACACTCAACAGAAGGTAAGCATTGTTCTTTTTTAAATGTCTAAACATTTCTTTATTCTCCTTTACATTTAATTGACGGCTTCACTTGGCATAGGATTCTGGGTTGAAAATAATTTTCCCTGAGAACTTTGAAGGCATTGTTCCATTTTCTTCTAAGAAACCAGTGCTGCTAATGAGAAGTCTAATACCATTCTGACATTTTTCTTGTGTGTGGTCTCCTATTCCTCCTCCTTCCCCTCCTCCTCAAAGAGAAATTCTTTCTTTGCAAATATCTCCTCCTCTTCTTTTGTGTAATGTAGCAGAAAGAAATATACATAAAAATTTCCTTACAATTATTGCAAAATGGAAAGAGACGCTAAATGTGGACTGGAAGGCTTGACACGTCTCTTAGCGCTCTTGCCCGGCCTTTCGCTCCTCTCAGTTCCTGGCAGGAGCCTCTCTTTCTCTAAATGCTCTTTCCTATTAGGGTATTCTTGTCACCTCATAGCCCACGCGGATGTTGCGCCTGGTTAACTCCTGCTCGCCTTCCGTCTTGGCCTGGGCCACGGTGTGGCTTCCTCTGATCCCTTGCTGGATCGGGTGCCCTCTTACACGTTCCCCTCACAGTCTGTAATTCCCCCATCCCCATGTGGCCTCATCTACAGTCATTGCTTGTTCGGTGCCTGTCTTCAGACTCTGAGGCCCTTGAAGTCTCATCTGCCTTGTTCGGGGTGGCAATCCTGCTTCAGAGAAGTTATGTGTGGGCAACAAGAAGTCAGTGTGTGGCCAGTGTGGCTCCTAGCAAGCTGTCTGATGGCAACATGGTGAGGAGCTGGAGAGAGCCAGGTTGGGGAGACCAAACAGGAACTGGAGCCCATAGGAGATGAAAAGCTCTGGACTAGGGCAGTGACACAAGGGTGGAGAGGAGAGCCTGGTTGAGGAGATGCCTCTGATGGTGCAATCAGGACTTGGTGACCCTCCAAACAGAGGTGAAGGAATATAGGCATTCAAAGATAATTCCACAATTTAAGTCTTGTCAGAAGAGGAAAGCGGTGTTGCTGTTTGCTGAGATAAGAAGATTAAAAAAGGGGAAGATGCATGTTGGGTTTGGACAAGCTGAGGTTTCAAGTTAAGAGGTGTTTGTGTATCACCTGGAAGGTAGCTGCGAATGAGGATCTAGAGCTCAAGAGAGATGTCTGGGCTGGAGACACGGGAGTGAGTCATGAGCTTCTAGATGATGGAGGATGTGAGAGTGTGGGAGAGCCCTGCTAGGAAGAAGGTGTAGAAGAGCAGAAAGGAGTGGGTGGAACCCTGGGGAACCTCAGTCCTGAAGGGGCAGGTAAAGAGCAGTCCATGGAGAAGAGAAGAGAATGCATAGAGAGGCAGGAAATCCAAGGGAAGAAAGTGTTTCCCAAAATTAGAACGTAGGCAGATGGCTAAAGGAGGAAAGGAATGGGGAAAGAGTGCTCAAGATGGCAAGGGGTCTAGTGTGACTGGCACCCAGAGAGCAAGAGTAGGAGTCAGAGAAGTAATGAGCAGCTTATGTCGTGTACCACCCTGCAGGCCACGATAAGAACGAGGGAGGCTGGAGCCACTGCGGGTCTGAGAATGGCAGTGACAGGATCTAACTTGATCACCCATTAAGCAAGAGAACCGGTATTAACAGTTCATGCTTTGAAGCTCAACACAGTGATAGATAGAGTAGGGGAGGAGAAAATTCAGAAGTTGGCGCTGCACTGAAACAAGATAAACATTTCCATGGGCCAGAAAGAGAACACAAACCCATAGCCTCAATCACAGACCTGATGGCTTCAAAGTCCAGATGCAGTAGAGATACCCAGGAGCTTGGCTTTTGTGAAGTGCCAGGGGTAAGAACACTCCTCACAAGTTTGGGGGATTAGAGCCTGGCCCACAGTGGGAAGTCAGGGCTGGGATGGACCTTGTAGAATGAGGCATAGAGTTTCTTATGTTTGCTTTTCTGAAAAAGCAAATCTCTAACTGTGCATGAATTCTACTTTTGTTTATACCTGGACAAATATTTGGAAAGCCATGCATCAACCCAGGGAGTGGAGTGGGAGGCTGGGGCAGGGGCCTCCCACTCTTGCCTTTTTATGTACTTCTGATATATTTGGTTCTTTTCCACCATGAGTATATACAGTATTGTTTCTCTCCCAGGTGGCTTAGTGATAAAGAATCTGCCTGCCAGTTCAGGAGATGCAAGAGATGCAGGTTTGATCCCTGGGTCTGGAAGATTCCCCTGGAATAGGAAATGTCAGCGCACTCCAGTATTCTTGCCTGAAAAATTCCATGGACAGAGGAGCCTGACAGGCTACAGTCTATGGGGTCTTAAAGAGTCAGAGCACATGCATACATATATGGTATCACAGAGAAAGTAACAGGAGCTCAGGGCAGTGTGGGAGGAGTAAGATCAGAATTGAAAAGAAGCCACTGGGTTTGGACATTAAGAGGTCAGTACTAGCCTCAGCAAGCAGTTTCCTGGGAGATGTGGAGAAAAAAGACAGACTGACAGGAAATATGTGATGCCTGAGTGAGTTGACACGTTGATTGTTCCTTCAAGGAAGGGGAAGGAGAGAGATAAGCAGGGGACACAAGGGGGCAGGTGGTTAAGACAGGAGGATGAGCAGACTTGTGGGTGTTGGCTAGGTAAGAGGGTAGGAGAAGGGAGGAGGAAGGGAGAGATTTAAGATGTGGGAAAAGGCAGGAAAAACTGACAGTATAAAAGGGAATGCCCCGGGGAAGGGTCAGGGCCCTGCTTTGTTGGATCCCAGAAGATGGTCCAGGTGGCAGTGATGGACACGTGTTCTGGGCTGGGTGAGTCCTGGAGGGTGGGGTATGGGATCAAGGCTTGGGAAGCTGGCCTAGCACCTTCTCTTGTATCTGGCCCATCTGTATTTCTCTGGCTCCTCTGTACCACAGGAGGGCAGGAACCAGGCCTGATTTATCCTCATGGCTCTAGCACACTGTAGACCTCGAGTTAGTATCTGTTGACTGAATGAATGGATTGTCTTTGTAAAGAAGAGGTCAAAGTGTCAGTTGAGTGTGAAGGGGGATGGAGTGGGGAGGAGTGATTGCTATTTGGAGCCATAGCCATGGGGAATGGGCCAGGGTGGTGACTGGAAACCAGCAGAGGATTTCTAAGCAACCCTGGGGGTCTGCTGAGCATGGCGCCACCAGGAGCCAGTGCTGTCAGGCACCAGGGCTTGTGTTACATTTTTTTTTTGTACAACCCCAAGCCGTGCAGGAGCATGCCGAGAAAGCAGATGGGATTTTTGTAATGTGAGCTGACCTGCTGTCATCCTCTCAGTGGAGGCCTGGAAGAGCTACTGTAGCTCCCCAAAGGCCCTGGCTGCATTCCTAGACAGTGTGCTTGCCTAGGGTGGGCTCATCCTTTGTGTTAGTAATCTCCGGGGCCAGCGGAGATTCTTGCGTCTGAATGTCATCTCCGGAAGACTTCTTCCCTCTCCATCCTCACATCCTCTGGACCCCTGGCAGGGGGTGCCTCGAGTCCCACTCAGAAGCCTGGGCTGCGGTGGAGACTGGCAGTAAGAAACTAGAGCAGGTTGTTGGTACATGGGGGTACAGGATTTGGGCTTCAGGATGCTGGTGCTCGTGCCTTTTATTGGACCCCGACACTGCTTTGCTGACGGCAGATTCTTAAAGGGGTGGCCAAGTTTGGCTATATGTTATTATCTTAAACACTTTTTGTATTTGCTTTCCTATTGAACTCTGAACTCCGGGAGGCAGTAACGGTGCCTCGTTATCTTCATGGCCACAGCACACGGGAAGTGCTCAGGAAATCTTTGTCCTGTAAATGATGAAATGACCTCAGTGTTTAGCCAGTCTAGGAACTTATAAAATCATAATAGCCTGGACCAGCAGGGCCCTGAGAAGTGAGCCAGTCCTTCCCTCCAAGAGGATTTCATAGATGACAACAAATTCGGAAGGCCTTGTGTCTGTAATTTAATCAGAAAAGTAGACTCTGTCTCAAATGAACTCAGTATATCTGATCTCGAGTCAGAAGATTAGAGTAAGTGAACTCTTGTGACTTCAAACAGCTGACTTCAGCCATTCTCCCCTTCTTTATAACAGGACTCCAATTTTGTTTAGATAGTAATGCACCCAGTCCTAGAGGTTGACCATTATTGTCTATCACATGGGAAATTATCTTGATTCCATGTGGCTTCCCTGATAAGGGAAGCTGTCCAGAGGTCATGAACAGAAGGACTCATAAATCAATCTAAGATGGTCGAATCACTCAGCTTAAGGATTCAGTTTAAAACTTGCAGTAATAATCAAGGGGAAAGAAGCGGGGTAGGTAGGTCAATCCACTTCGAGTTCAGTGTATGTAGAGTGGAAGGCGCACACTGCCTGAATCCTGGGTCCCGGTGTTCACATCCTCTGTCTCTCTCTCCCCCAGCATCTTTGCCCACTGACAGTGTGCTTATGAGAACCAGAGTTGAGATTGAATAAAGGGCCTTAGCAAACAGTAGATGCCCGGAGCCAACACATGCTCTACCAGAAAGACACAGGCAAGTGCCCCTGGCTACAGCTGGAGCAAGCGGATGACCCTGCGGGAGCCGGGGAAGAGCAGAATGGGCCAGGATGGGATGATAAGGGGCGTCACCAAGACAGTTAATTTGGGGATGACAGCTGTCAATCTGGCATTAACAGGGTCCTTACCTTATAACTTACTTTTTCCATCCCTTTCTATCTGCCAATAACACTCTTATGTTCTTGTATCCTTCTTATCTATGTTCAACATCCATATGTTTCATTTATTCTAAATCTAGCACTTCTCACAAGTCACCAGATTACTATCTGTACTTAACAGATCTTATTAATTTTGCATGTTTTTTTTTTTGTTGTTGTTGTTGTTGTTTTTTCTTCCATTCTACAGGAGATTTAAACATTCTCAGTGATACAACCCAAACACATTACATTAGTCTGAGCCAAGCTTTGACAATCCCCAAACCTCTGTGTGGCCATATGACTCATTTCTGGGGTTAGTGAGACCCCAGGGGGAATTTTTAGGAGGCCATCTGGGGAAAATTTTCTTCACAGAAGACAAGGGCAATGGAATGGAATGGAGGAGTGTCCCCTCAAGTCTTTGCCTGCTTTCTTAGCAGTTTTTTGTCTTGTCCCTTCCCCCCACCCCAGCTTGCCACTCCCCACAGAGGGTGGATATCTGGCAAAGCAGCAGTAGCAGCCAAACACCTGAGTTATGGGGCGCTGGCTGCCATTGGCTCATCCGGATTAGGTTCTATACATTAATCAGGTCCTTTAGTCTATTTTCATTCCTCAATCAGCTGGCCCCATCCTTCTCCATGTGTTTTCTTTATTGCTAAGTTAGTCTTATTTCTACTCCTAAAACAAGTTAGAGTAATTTTTCTCAGCTCCCTCAGATTCATTCTTCCAGTCTCCCTGGCCAACCCCTTGGTTCCAGGTAAGAATCCACCTCTCAGCCCTCTTGACTCAAACTCAGTTGTTCCCTTGGATCCCTTCCAGCAGCAGCCTTTTCCAGACCCATTTTGTCTGTCTGAATAAACTCCCCCCAGAGATGTGGTTTTCAGACTTATTTTTAGCTGCAGAAGAATCCTTTGTTGAAATGAAAACCCAATATATAAAGCAGATGGAATGGAGCTGTTTGGGAAGGGGGTAGAGCCTTTCCTACCCCACTCCAGTACTCTTGCCTGGAAAATCCCATGGACGGAGGAGCCTGGTAGGCTGCAGTCCATGGGGTCGAGAAGAGTCGGACACAACTGAAGTGACTTAGCAGCAGCAGCAGCAAAGCCTTCTCTTCCCCACTCTTCCCCAGGGCCCCTCTGGGCCCAGTTTGAAGACCATTGCTCTGCAGACCCCTCCTGCTCTAAGCTGTATCCTGCCATTGCTTATCCTGAGCTAACTGTCTCCTTTCCTGAAGTCTCCCTTTGGCACCTTGGCCAGAAGGAAGCATTCTTTCTCTCTCCACTTCCCACATGGCCTTTGAAAGTAATTTTTCTCCAAAACTGCAAAATATTTTAACTTCCTCACCTCTGGCTTGCATATCGCTATGTGGAGCTGCCTCTCACCTGTATCTCATCTGTTTGTGGCTGCAGGGATGGAGAACATGCTGAAATGGCTGGCCAGCCAGCTGCTTATCACTGGCTATTCCATATGAGAGCATCTTAAGTCTAACATTTGTACAGCTTGCAGCTCTCTGGTCACTGGACAGTCAGCATATTTTTCCAAGAGGATTCTAGTGGTCACAGCTACCTTGGAGGAGCTGAAATGCTTCCACTATAGGGAAGCCTGTGCCTATTGGGGGAAGTAGGGGGAGGTAGGGACAGAGCCATGGGAGGAATCTTCTGACAAGTCACATAGAGTCCCTTGTAAAGCTGGTATCAACTGCTGTCCTTGGCTCCAGGCCAGGTTTGGAGTGGGGTTTCCTCCCCATTGGGCAGCTCTGGACTATGGGGGTTGCTTCAGAAGTCCCTGTGGACTCAGGGACTAGGCACCTGTGGGTGTCTTTGTGGCCCCTTTACTAAGGACATCCTCAGTTCAGTTCAGTTCAGTTGCTCAGTTGTGTCCGACTCCTTGTGACCTCATGGACAGCAGCACACCAGGCTTCCCTGTCCATCACCAACTCCTGGAGCTTACTCAAACTCATGTCCATTGAGTTGGTGACGCCATCTAGCCATTTCATCCTCTGTTATGCCCTTCTCCTTCTGCTTTCAATCTTGCCTAGCATCAGGGGCTTTTCAAAAGAGTCAGTTCTTCCCATCAGGTGGCCAAAATATTGGAGTTTCAGCTTTAGCGTCAGCCCTTCCAATGAATATTCAGGACTGATTTCCTTCAGGATGGACTGGTTGGATCTTCTGCTGTCCAAGGGACTCTTAAGAGTCTTCTCCAACACCACAGTTCAAAAGCATCAATTCTTCTGCACTCAGCTTTCTTTATAGTCCAACTCTCACATCCATACACGACTACTGGAAAAACCATGGCTTTGACTAGACGGACCTTTGTTGGCCAAGTAATGTCTCTGCTTTTTAATATGCTGTCTAGGTTGGTCATAACTTTTCTTCCAAGGAGCAAACGTCTTTTAATTTCATGGCTGCAATCACCATCTGCAATGATTTTGGAGCCCCCCAAAATTAAGTCTGTCACTGTTTCCATTGTTTCTCCATCTATTTGCCATGAAGTGATGGGACCAGATGCCATGATCTTAGTTTTCTGAATGTTGAGTTTTAAACCAACTTTCTCACTCTCCTCTTTCACTTTTATCAAGAGGCTCTTTATTTCTTCTTCGCTTTCTGCCATAAGGGTGGTGTCATCTTCATATCTGAGGTTATTGATATTTCTCCTGGCAATCTTGATTCCAGCTTGTGCTTCTTCCAGTCCAGCATTTCTCATGATGTACTCTGCATTTAAGTTAAATAAGCAGGGAGACAATATACAGCCTTGACGTACTCCTTTTCCTACTTGGAACCAGTCTGTTGTTCCTGTGGTTCCAGGACACCCTGGACCTCCTGAAACACGTGAAGTTTAAGATTCCAGGGCTCTCACTTATATGGATCCCTTCCAAGTCCTGTTCTTTTCTCACTCAGTTACTTCCAAACTTGTGCTTATAATTGTGTATCCTATTTTCTCAAAGAAAGCCTTCCACATTCTATAAGCTCCAGGCTCTATAAAACCTGGATGTGTCACTGGGAACCATGGTCTCAGGGTTCTCCTAAGAGACCCAGGGACTCATGTGCTATAGGAGGCTCTTCTGTTTAAAAAGGCAAAGACCCCCATCTCCAGGGCTTTCCAAGTCACTCCTAGTACTTTGTGTATGAGGCATCCATGCCATATGTTCCGGTGGAAGGCAGGGAGGTCTAAGTTCTGACCTGCTTCCTGTTCCGCCTGTACCCTGCAGTCTCTACTGTGGGACTTGAGGAAGAGGACCCACGAGGCCAGGGAAGGGCTGCTTCCTGCCGGTCGTTCCCCCTATGCCACACGACTCCTGCATCCAGCCTTGGTGCAAACTCTGACCAGTTTCCTGGAAGGAGCTGGAACGTGGTTTCTTCCTCCAGGACAGCGGACTCCTGGCCTAGGCCTCAGCCTGGCAGTACTGCCATTTGACTATCATTCCTAAATCTGGCTTGTAAGAATCATGGTTTGCAAAATGGAAGAGTTAGCCTGCCTGGTTGGGACAAACTGGGACTTGTGAACTCTATGGCTATGACCCAGGAGGCTCCTTGGATCTGCTCTCGTTTTGGATCATTTCATAGCCCTCGATAACAAGGCAGGTGTGAAAGCCAGAGATGGCCAATGCCACTTTAAAAATGGGCAGGGGCACTTCTAGATGTAGATAGGGGATGAAAGCTTCCCCATAGGATTTCTCTTTTTCAATTCTTAACAAAATAAAATAAAGTAGATAAAAATCACAGGGGAAATTTACTGTCAGCAAATACAATGAACTGCAAATTTCGCATCCAAAGAAACAGCCAGAAGATTTTGGAGTGGCGAGAGGTGGCACAGCACATCTCTGCTCTCCACCCTGTCCTCAACGCCCAGAGATTGACAAAACCTTGAACATTCTCCCCAGTTCTCTTGACTCTGAAAAGAAACCGATAGGAGTCATGCTCTCATAGTCTTCCTTTCCTGAATGAGTAGTTACAGAGTGTACTGGGGAGAAATAGGGGAAGCTTGGAGCAGGATCCATGGTGCTGACTCAGCAAATGGACTCCAGAAACAACACTCCAGCTTGAGAAATTGATCCAAAGCCTGAGTTATTCTCCTTCCTTGGAAAAGGTATATGGTGTCCCTCTATTCATCCCCATTCAGGTGACATAAGCCTTGGGCTGGACATTAATCAGAACCTCAGAACAGGAACACGCCCAGCAATTCCAACAAACACCACACCCTGCTTTGGTTGAGTGCCCGTCTTCCCCCTGCGACCATTCAGACAAGCAGAAAGTGTACAGGATAAATCCCCAGCCTATTGCTTAGGTCAGAGGGGAAAACAGATTGGTCCCAAACCTGGGGAGATGGTCAGTAAATGCCCCTCTCTTTCCATCAAGTTATAGCAGCATAAAGAAGGTCTGGACAGAGCCAGCAAATCAAGATAAAAAGAAATGGATGCAAACACACAGTAGCAAATGATAGATGATAAATGATAGAGGGAAAACACTGCCAAAAAAAACACCAAGGGCTCCTCTCCTCCTCCCCAAAGGAAATTTCTTACAGTGGCTTCATATATAAAGCAACTTAATAAGAATATGAACTTAAATTAGAGGCTCAAAGATGGGATGATAAAATAAGAGCATTGGTGGAAAGGCAACAAAATGAAGACAAAACAGCATCATTATAGAACAAATAGATACATAAGAACTAACAAGAAAGAGAACTGTCCCCACAGAAGTTCAAATTACTGAGCTGGGGTAACTAAACAAGATAAACAGATTTAAGAAATTAGAATGAATAGAAATGGAATACAGATAAAGATGATCCAATATAAGGATTAATTGATATCCCCAAAGAAGAGAAACCAAAAATAGAGCTAAAAAAGAATGTTTAATGCAGAAAAAGCAAAACTAAAACTGCTGGTTGAAAGACATTATATTCCAGAAAAGCGCTATTCAGAATGGTTAATACTAAAGCATGTTTTAGTTAAGTTACTGAACTGGAAAAAATAAAGGATGAAGAGTGACTGCTTTAGACACACAAGCAGGAAAAAAAAAAGTCACCCACGAGGGGGAAAATTCAGGCTGGCCTCAGACTTCTTCCTAGAAAAAAAGGAACAAAACTTACCACATTCTATGGGGAAAAAAGTGAGACCTAAGAATATTTTATCCAGCCAGGATATAGTTCCAGTGTAAAAGCAACAGACAGACATGCTTAAACATCCAAAACCCTTCTTGAAAGAACAACTTATCAACGAAATTCAGTCCATTAGGAGATGAATTGAAATAAAGACCTCGTAAATGGAGAATCTTTGATATTAGTTAAAGGAACTGTCATGAACACTGAATTTATTTAAATCTAGAATGTATACTAAGTAACTAGAACAGAATATGCTTTTCATAAACTTGAACAATGTAACAATATGTAACAAAAGTCAGGATGCAGGGTCAAGTGCTGTGGAAAGATGGAAAGAATCATGAGAGCTAATAATACACACAAACATACAGAAACGTGCAATTAAAATGCAAAAAAAAAAAAACCTGACTCCAGCCTCTTAATGTTTTTCACGGTTTTTACTTTAACCTCAGAGGTATCTTTTAGGAAGTAATCTCTCTTGTGGTGAAGAAGCATTATTTGAAGCTCAACTTTTCCTTCAGTTTCACTTCTTTAAATTAAACTTCTTTTAAATTCGAGTAAAATTAAATTATTATAATGGCATCTCTATTACTGTTCAATTCTTACAAAATATCTCTATGATATTTTCTCCTGTATGTAACTAGGCATAGTGGGTTTTCTGGAATGATGTAATATTAAGGTCATTTCTGTGATTGATTCTGAAAGGTGTATATAGCTGGTTATTTTCTTGTCATTTTTTAAAAGTTTCATTTTTCAATAAATAAACAAATTAAAAATTAAAGAATTAGAAAAAAATTTCAGGCATCTTACTCAACACATTCAGAAACAGATTTAGCAGAGATTGCTACTGTCTCCCAAAGTCTGCTCTCCTAACATTTTATGGAATTTTTAGCTTGTCACACAATGGCCAAAATAAAGACCCCATTTCCCAGCAGTGGGCAATAGGATATAAACAGACGTGCCATGTAGCAGTTTCTGGAACCATCTGGGAGTGTTTGCTCATTGTTCTTTATTATCTCCATTTCCCCCACCCCCACCCCCACTGTCTGGAATGCTGACTTCACCACGTGGGACCACGAGGTCCAGGCTTTTTAAAGCAAAGGAACATAGGAGGTGTGGACAGAATGTCACATCACCGAGACTGCCTATCTGGATAACGTGAGAAAGAAATATCTACCTTATTAAAAAAGTAAACCTTATCCTAACTGAGCCACAGACCTACACACACAAATAGAAATTTAGTCTTTGATACTATTTGCGTTGTACATCAAGTGATGATGAAACAGTAGGTTTGGCACACACATAAACAAACCACTGAGGATCTAAGTGTGAAAAAAATTAATGTTTCATTAGAAGATACAAAGAGAATATCTTTATGCATTTGAGATAGGGAAGGACTTTTTTTTAAAGGGGGCTTCCCTTGTGGGTCAGCTGGTAAAGAATCCGCCTTAAAGGATATTTTATGGTGAAAACCATAAAGGAAATAACAGGTAAATTTTACAACATCAACATTTTAAACTTTTGTATGACAAAAAAATTATAAACAAAAGTAAAAGACAAGCAACAATGAGGACTGTCAAGTTCAAGTTCAGCGTGTATGTGGGGTAGGGGCCTAGAGATAGTCAATTAAGTTTGAGGAGGGCTGCATATTCCCTTTACCACTCTGACAGTGATAATGCATATTACCTTATCAAAAGCTCTGAGGACTTGTACAGAAACATTTTCCTGTATGGAACTAAGCCTTCCATACATACAGTTGTTTAACTATGGGGCCACTGTGTGTATATGTGTGTGTAACAGCTATGAAGTTCTCCAGGGTTTCTAAGAAACACTAGGAAATGCTGCCCTGGTGGCTCAGCTGGTAAACAATTTGCCTGAAATGCAGGACACCTGGGTTTGATCCCTGGGTTGGGAAGATCCCCCAGAGAAGGGAACAGCAACCCACTCCAGTATTCTGGCCTGGAGAATTCCATGGACTGTATAGCTGATGCGATCGCAAAGAGTCGGACACGACTAAGTGACTTTCACTATCACTATCAGGAAATGCTGCCTTGAGAAATAACATTTCGCCTCATGTGAGAAATGACTGCTGTATTCAGCTTTGCGTCTTCACAGGTAACTCTCCCTCCTTCAGTAGTTCTGACCAGCAGCAGCATTGAAGGAGGACGGGGCAAAGAAGGAGGAGGGGGAGAATGTGATGGAGGGAGCGAAGGAGAGGAGGAGGGGAGGGGAGGAGAAGGAGCAGAGAATGAAGAAGAGGCGGGGAAGGAAGGAGAAGAAGAGGAACAAGAAGATGGACAAGAGGAAGAAAGAAAAACAAATTTGAGGTTTGGGGAGTAGATGTAAATTTTCCTAGCAAAGCCAAGCAAACATATCCCAAGAGAAGGAAGTCAGCTGTAATCTGGGCTCTTCCTTCTTACAGCCAGCAACTAGGGCTGCTAGAAGTAGATCATTTTGAAATATGCCCCATTGGGGGCTGGTGGGAAGAATCATTTTAGAAATAATTTAGGGCAGGTCTCAGAAAGTTGTGATGCAGAAAATGGTACTTGGGACAGATTTCTTGCCAGTTACAGTGGAGAAAAAGGAAATAACAGATCTGGTCTAGGATGATCAACTTAACACTGAGTGACTGACCCCCCCCCCACCCCAACACCCTCTCTGGGTTCTGACATTAGGACATCTGTCATCTTGACAGGAAGATTTTATTATGCATTTTATTTCAAATATAGTTTAAAGCCCTTTACTTATTTTATTGTGTTTAATCCTGTGGCAGAGGTACTATAAGTGAAAGTCGTTCAGTTGTGTCCGACCCTTTGAGACCCCATGGACTACGAAGTCCATGGAATTCTCCAGGTAAGAATACTGGAGTGGGTAGCCATTCCCTTCTCTAGGGGATCTTCCCAACCCAGGGATTGAACCCAGGTCAAGAGTGAAAAAGTTGGCTTAAAGCTCAACATTCAGAAAACTAAGATCATGGCATCCGGTCCCATCACTTCATGGCAAATAGATGGGGAAACAGTGGAAACAATGGATAACTTTATTTTTCTGGGCTCCAAAATCACTGCAGATGGTGATTGTAGCCATGAAATTAAAGGATGCTTATTCCTTGGAAAGAAAGTTATGACCCAACTAGACAGTATATTAAAAAGCAGAGACATTACTTTGCCAACTAAGATCCGTCTAGTCAAGGCTATGGTTTTTCTAGTGGTCATATATGGATGTGAGAATTGGACTATAAAGAAAGCTGAGCGCTGAAGAATTGATGCTTTTGAACTGTGGTGTTGGAGAAGACTCTTGAGAGTCCCTTGGACTGCAAGGAGATCCAAGCAGTCCATCCTAAACATCAGTCCCGGGTGTTCATTGGAAGGACTGATGTTGAAGCTGAAACCAATACTTTGGCCACCTGATGCGAAGAGCTGACTCATTGGAAAAGACCCTGATGCCTGCAGATTGAGGGCAGGAGGAGAAGGGGACGACAGAGGATGAGATGGTTGGATGGAATCACCGACTCAATGGACACGGGTTTTGGTGGACTCTGGGAGTTGGTGATGGACAGGGAGGCCTGGAGTGCTGCGGTTCATGGGGTTGCAAAGAGTCAGACACGACTGAGCGACTGAACTGAACTCCCACATTGCAGGTGGATTCTTTACTAGCTAAGCCACCAGGGAAGCAAGCCCTAATTCTTCTCAATTTTAGGATGAGGAAAGAGAGGCATAGGTAAGTAAACTGCCTAAAGTTAAGATAGCAAGGGATAGAGTCAGGGTTCTAACCCCAGCAGTTTGTTGTAAGTCCAGC
>SJYQ01004171.1:7628-59654 GCA_006410935.1 Redunca redunca
AATATTTAAAAGTAATAATGAAATTGACCTCCTCTTCTATCTTTCATTTTGTGAAATAATTCGCTTCCAAATAACCTAATGGAATAGTATTTAAAACACTAAGAAGTGTATTATAATTATAAAACATAGAGTAAAACCTATGAGATGAACAATAACCAAAATTTAGAGTGACATTCAGAGCCTTAAATGCATATTTTTTAGGAAAAAATAAACGTGTGTGTGTGTGTGTGTGTGTGTATATACACATACACATTAAATAAATATATAGCTAGGGGAAAACGTACATTCCGGATATTAAGAAGAGAAAGAAATAATAAAAGTAAAGGCAGAAGGAAGTGAATGAAACAGAATATTTTACTTACAGTTGATTCCTTAAGTAAAACTAATTCTTAAAAAGATTAAGCAGATGTGTCTAACCGATTTTACTCTAATTAAGAATGGTGGGAAGTCTGAAAAAAGTATTCTGCACACAAAAAGTAGATGAAAATACAGATTTAGGGAAATAGGAGAATGCCATTTTTTAAAGTAAAGAAATTTAGGGACTTCCCTGGTGATCCAGGGTTAGGACTCTGCACTTTCACTGCTGAGGGCAAAGGTCCAAATCTCTGGCTGGAGAACTAAGATCCCGTAAGCTATGTGGTGCAATAAAAAAAAAAACTTTTTTTGCAGAGAAGCACCACTAGACGGCAGCCTGTGCCCTGGGGGTGGGACGCGCTGGAGCAGGGCCCCCCCGAGAGTCTTGGTCAGGAGGTGGGCCTGCAGCCCTGACCGAAGTGCTCAGCGTTCAGGTGACCAGTTAAAGTGTTTCCCTAAGAACAAGTCCACTGACCAAAAAAGAGTTAGTTCCTACTCAGACAGAGGCATCCTAACCACGTCCACCAGCAGGCACTGTTCTGTTTAGAAAAAAATGCAGATCATGAAAATCTTTTATTGCCAGCAGAGTTTAGGCTGTTGACCCTCCCTCCCATCTCCCTCCCCACCCCACCCCTCTAGGTTGTTACAGAGCCCCTGTTTGAGTTCCCTGAGTCAGACAGCAAATTCCCACTGGCTATCTATTTTACATATGGTATTGTAAGTCTCCGTGTTACTAACTCCATACATCTCTAGAGGGAGGTTCAAGAGAGAGGGGACATATGTATACCTATGGCTGATTCATATTGATGTTGGCAGAAACCAACAGAATTCTTTAAAATTATCCTTCAATTAAAAAATAAATGTAAAAGAGAAATAAAATAATAGGTGGTCAAGGGAAGCCTTGGCTGGTTCTGTCATTACTGTTGCTATTTAAATATTTTTTTTTTGTTCTAACATGTTTGAATCACGTGCACATAACTTTTTTGAATCACATGGGTTAGCTAAAAAAAATTGAAAGTGTTAATTTGAAAAATTATACAAGAGCACTGATAGCATAGTGAGTAGGGGCACTTGAGAAATTTGAAATCAATTACTATAACACTGATGTGCTTTTTAAACCGAAAACTATGTTAACATAAAATACAGGTATTATTATAGCACAGTATATGTTGTTGCAGTTTAGGTGCTAAGTCGTGTTTGACTCTTTGCAACCCCATGGACTGTAGCCCACCAGCCTCCTCTGTCCATGGGATACTCCGGGCAAGAATATTGCTGTGGGTTGCCATACCCTCCCAGGGGATCTTCCTGACCCAGGGATCGAGCCCAAATCTCCTTCACTGGCAGGCGGATTCTTAAACCACTGAGCCACCAGGGAAACCCAGCATTGTATACAGTGTGTGTGTGTGTGTGTGTGTGTGTGTGTGTGTGTATGCAAAGAAAGAGGGAGAGAGTTAGTTACTGGATGTCCCATTACACTGAAATGTCATCTTGTTGAGCTGTTTTTCCTTAGCTTTTATTAATCAAATAATGCAATATTTTTGTAGGAAAAAAGATACAACTGTGCCCACCTCCACCTCAGATTCCTAATGCTCAGAACATGCTAACCACCGTGAATTATCAGGAAGGAGAAAAGGTCACTGTTCTCTGTAAAGAAAATTATGCATTTCTGGAAGCAAAAGAACTTGTGTGCAAAAGTGGAAAATGGCAGGCCTTACCACACTGTGTAGGTCAGTATTTGTTTCTAAATAATGTTGTTTAAAAAGGTTTCTGATCTTTGCTTTATCTAAAGAACAGGAAAAAAAAACTTATGACCTATTTATTACACAATATTCTGAAGCATTAAATTGTCATCTAATTACCCAATTCTGCCCATGTTTTAAACTGTTTCTCTGAGATGTATCTCCAACAGTGACCAGAGAAGAAACAGGTCTGAGACCTTCATTGGAAACTCGATTCTATTCATTAGAATTACTCCGTATCCAGCGTTGAGATGAAGAGCAGGCAATCTGAGAGTGGTCAAGGCCTGGGTTTGAATTTGGTAATTGCTGCTGGAGAGATGATATGAAAGCTTTGGGATGGGCTGGGAACCATGAAGAGTTTACACATATAAACAAGAGAGAAAGAGGTAGGCAAAGGGGGGCAGCCAAACAAGGTTGCAGGAGATAAACTAGGGAAGGTTGCTAAGATAATTCCAGGACCCAGTTGCCATGCAGGGGTGCTACCTCTCATTCTACAAGCAAGTGCCCTACAGGTGGACTCAGTTCTGACACTGTCTACCCAGAGACAGCCTCAGATCTCATAGGCGAAGGACCCAGTCTTACAAGACTGCTCCCTGCGGCCCCAGTTCAGATGCTGGTTGCATGTCCAGGTTGTGACCTGTGCTTCTGACCGACCAGGTATAGATGAAGTTTTCCATGACCCTCTCCTTGGGTTCAGTTACTTTGCTGGAGCAGCTCACCACACTCAGAAGCCGTCTACTCACTAGATCACCATTGTATTATAAAAGGGAACACCTCGGGAACAGCCAGATAAAAGCTATACTCAGGACAAAGTGTGGGGGAGGGTGCAGAGCTGCCATGCCCGCTCCAGGCATGGCTCTTCCCGCATCTTCCCACAGGAAGCCCTGTGGACCCTGTCTTTTGGGGGGTTATGGAAGCTTCAGTACGTTGGCACCACTGATCAAACCCACAGCCATGGGTGATGGATTTGATCTCCAGCCCCTCTGCCCTCCCTGCAGGTCAGGGTGGGACTGAAAGTTTCAGCCTTCTAATCACATGGTGGTTCTCCTGGCAACCAGCACATCCTTGTGTTATCAAAGGGCTTTCCAAAAATCGCCTCATTGATGGAACAAAAGGCACTTTGATTGCTTTGCATCTTTAGGAGATTCCAAGGGTTTCCAGAGCTTTGTGCAAGAAGCAGGAGTCAGACTAAATGTTTGCTTCTTTTTAAAAATCATACCACCGCAACTGGTGTCCCAGAAGCAATCCCAATGGTATAAGTAAAAGAAACAAAAAACTTATTTTAAAATGTTATTTGACAGGAAGGCAAACATTTCAAAGACTGTTTAGGACTGGGCAAGATGCCTGAGAATTGAACAGTGGATTTAACAAGGAGCCCAGCCTGGTGCTCTGTGCTGACCTAGAGCGGTAGGCTGAGGAGAAGGGAGGCTCAAGAAGGAGGGGATACACGTATCATCATGGCTGATTGTGTTGTCTGGCAGAAACCAGCGCAACATTGTAAAGCAATTTTCTTCCAATTAAAAGATTTTAACTAGGACGAAGGGAAGTAAATGGAGATAGAGATGAAAAAACAACAACAGTGGATTTAGCTACCTGAAAATCATTGGTAACTTTGCTTTTATCTGATGAAGCTGTGACTTTTTCAGCGCATTTCTATGCTGGTTACAGATTCAGCAGAGGAGACACTGGTGACACAGGAGAAAGAGGACAATTTGTGGGGCAGGGCCTTTGCTGGTGTAGAGGGTATAGAATCCAAAGTCCACATGGGGTTGGTCTGAGAAAAGAGCAGGGACAAGAAATGAAACAGGACAGAGAACAAATTATTTGCGATCAGCTGTCTGATTCGGTCCCTCCGTATCTGTAGCTTCTGTGACCGTGTTGGGAGATCAGTCAGTACCATGGAACTTATTCCAGCCGATCTTAACATGAGTTGAAATATAATGGACAGAGAAAGAGGCCCATGCTATTATTTGGAGTTAAAAAAGTAAACACCGAAGAGTATGTCTGCAAGTCATTTCAGTAAAATTAAAAGTTCATGACCATAACTGATAGCTCCATGATGTTTGCATAACAGTAACAATTGCCCCAGAGAATAAAAATGGGAAGGGAGTTACTTATTTTTACCTTTCCTCTGTAATTAAACATTTTTATGGGGAAAGGTGAAATAGACCAGAGGTTTACTCACCAGTCCATCAGGCTTTAAATAAAAACAGTCTTTAATACTTGTGTAACCTTATATATGGGCTTCCCGGTGGCTCAGCGGTAAAGAATCCGCCTGCAATGCAGGAGATATGGGCTCGGTCCCTGGGTTGGGAAGATCCCCTGGAGGAGGGCACGGGAACCCCCTCCAGTATTCTTACCCGGAGAACCCCATGGACAGAGCCTGGCGGGCGATGGTCCATTGGGTTGCAAACTGTCAGACACGACTGTAGAGACTGACCACACAAGCATGCCCTGATGTGTGCTTAATACTTATTTTGTGTGTGTTTTATTTTAGAGTGAAAGAAAGCATTATACTTATTCTAGTTATCAGGTTGCATGATAGAAATTTTATAATGAGCTATTTGGACTCTTGGGCATCATGTAAATAAGATATTGAAGATATGATATATGGAACTTCGCATTATTCCATTTATACTGCAATAATGATTTTTTTTTAACACTTGTGTGTCATCTTCCAGAGTCTGCACAATATTGTGGGCCCCCTCCGCCTATTGACAATGGAGACATCACCTCCTTCCCCTTAGCAGCATACTCTCCAGGGTCGGTGGTCCAGTACCGCTGCCAATCTTTCTATGAGCTCCGGGGAAACCTGACTGTGACATGCAGAAATGGACGGTGGTCAGAACCACCCACATGCATTGGTGAGTTCTTCATATTTTCCTGGAGTCTGAAACTTGATGTTTATAGAATTTTCATGGACTGATTTTGTAGGATAATTTTTCCTTAAATTTCATTCAGCCAAAAACTTAACAAGTGTAGGTATATAACTGAACACTTTAAAAAAAAATCTGCTTTATTTAAAGCAGAGTGGAAAAAATGTTTCTTTAAAAATGATGAATCAGGACTTCCCTGGTGGTGCAGTGGGTAAGAATCTGCCTGTCGATGCAGGCGACATGAGTTCAATCGCTGATCCGGGGAGATTCCACGTGCTGAGGAAGCCTAGGCTGCAGCTGCTGAGCCTGAGCCCCCAGAGCCCTGCTCTGCAGCAAGAGCAGCCGCTGCAGTGAGAGCGCGTGCCGTGCGACGGGAGAGCAGCCCCCGCCACTCTCCGCAACTAGAGACAAGCCTACGCAGCAGCAAGACCCAGCGCAGCCAAAAATAAACACATTTTTAAAAAAACAATAATATAAACACACTTTAAAGAGATCCAAAATACACGGTGCATCACAAAACTCCATGAATAGCCCAAGTCATTTAACCACAGGACACACTCTTACACCACTAAGTATTTTCATGTTACAACATCTGAGGAGTTTCTTCAGGAGACCACTTGTGAAATGATGGTCCGGGAGTTGTTCTTTATCAGTATGCAAAATTCTACTTGTAAACCTGACGGTTTTTCCTGGAAGAACTCTTTGCAGACCGCTGCTAACATGGATTTTTACTCCCACATGGCTGGGAGTTCTAGCAGGGAAAGTAGAAAAACAGGCAAGGTTAGCAAATCTCCTCCCAAATCTGCACTATATCTTCTCCTTCTTTTTTAAATATTTGGCTGCATCAGGTCTTAGTTGGCACGAGTTCTCGAGCTGTGGTACTCTGGCTCAGTAGTTGCGGTAAGCCAGATTATTTGCTCTGGGGCATGTGGGATCTCAGTCCCCCAACCAGGGATCAAACCTGTGCCCCTGCAGTGAAGGTGTGCAGTCAACCGTTCAACCATCAGGGAAGTCTCTCTGACTCCCTTAATGAAATTATAAAGTGGGGCAAACTCTTTGAAGGGCAGTTTGGAAATAAACCTCAGATTTTAAAAACACACATCCTTTGACCTCATTACTTTATTTCTGGAAGACTAATCTACACACGCACTCTTGCAAGTGTAAAAGAATCTGTACAAGGATATTCACAGCCACACTGTCTAGCACAATAAGAAATGGAATCTACATAATTTCTATCAGTAGTCTTATGAGATTTGTTTTATTAACAACCTGTGCCAATGAATGAAGAAACGAGGCACAGAACACCTTAGTGTTTGATTCAAGCTGCTTGGTGAGTATCTGGTGGTCTTAGGATTCATACATCACTTTGTCGACAAAGGTCCATCTAGTCAAAGCTATGGTTTTTCCATAGTTATACACGGATGTGAGAGTTGGATCATAAAGAAGGCTGAGAGCCAAAGAATTGATGCTCTTGAAATGTGGTGATGGAGAAGGCTCTTGAGAGTCCCTGGACTGCAAGGAGATCCAACCAGTCCATCCTAAAGGAGATCAGTCCTGAATATTCATTGGAGGGGCTGATGCTAAAGTTGAAGCTCCAATACTTTGGCCACCTGATGCAAAGAGTTGACTCACTGGAAAAGATCCCAATGCTGGAAAAGATTGAGGGCAAGAGGAGAAGGGGGCGACAGAGGTTGAGATGGTTGGATGACATCACCAACTCAATGGATATGAGTTTGAGCAAATTCCAGGAGATAGTGAAGGACAGGGAAGCCTGGCTTCCATATTCTGGCTCAAAACACCAAATTATGTGAATTTGGAAAATTTATTCTGGTTCTCTGAGCCTCTGTCTCCTCGTGGGTAGCCTGGAGAGATAATGCCCAGCATTTATAAATGATGCATACAAAATGCTAAGAACTATGTCTAGTATAACTGAATAAATATTAACGTTTAATATTCTTTTATAATTTTATTTAGTTCCAGATTTTCTTAAATGCAATTTCACTGTTCTTGGATAAGGAAAGATATATTATTAATACTTTATTATTTTTTCTTTCAGATGCATGTATCATATCTGAAGATAGAATGAACAAAAATAACATACAGTTAAAATCTAGAAACCCCCCAAACAGATATGCTAAAACAGGGGATTTCATTGAATTTGAGTGTAAACGTTCACATAAAGAGAGAACACCCATACAATCATTTCGAGTCCTCTGTCAGGAAGGGAAATTTGAATATCCCACATGTGAATGAGACAAGCACAACTTCCCTGGATGTACCCTTAAAAGTAACCTTACAGGTAGGCTGTTAGTATCTGTTATGTAGTCATTGTTACAATTATTTTCTTTATACTTTCAGGGATGGTTTATCACAGTTTTAATTAGAACTCTGGATTTTCAGAGGTTCTTAAATTTGTAAGCTTCTTTCATAGCAGGGCCCTGAGTATCCCATTCCTGAGTCCCCCTCTCCTATAACACACGCAGAAACATGCCCGCCTTCACCACTTAGTTCCACGCACCCTCTTCTCATTGTCTGAAATTTACAGCTTCAAGGCTTTCTGAGTCAACTTTGTTTCAGAGGAAGTGGTGTTGTTAGGATAATCTCTTTCTTTACATTATTATAATTTCATAAAAACACAAACACTGTCACCCCTTATGTTTGTAGCAAGCATTAGTAAGTATTTATAAACCTCTAATGTGACTCTAACCATCCACTAAGCCATACATACGCCTTAAAGGACTGAATATACCACTTTTACAAATAAATGGAAGACTTTGAAACATACACAAATCTTAGTGTGGTACTTCTAATACAGTCAAGAGGCAATATACACATACAAAAAAGAAACTATAATTTTAAGTGAGAATTATTAGGTTACAATATTATGCGTATTGAATTGTCTGGGAGGGCGTAAATGGATAAAGAAGAAAAAATGAGAAGAAATAAAAATGCTGGCTATAATCAGTCTATGTGGTTTCAGATGAATATGTTTAAGAAACTAGAATGCTTTGAAATTATTTGTATTTCCTATATTTTAACATTATATACTGCTTTTATAGTCAGAAAAGAGTTATCAGACTAAGAAAATAGAAAATGAGAATATAAAGACCCTTTGGGTCATGATGCTGATTTCATGCAACAACTCCTTTATTTTTTGATGTACCGTAGTTTAGGAAATACTGAACAAAAAGTTTTAGAAATATACTTTGGGTGTTCTTCTATTGTAGACAGCATTTTTTTCTTTCTTTTAAATATCTATATACAAAAGATGACTACTCTTCAAGTGAAAATATGGCTTAAAGTCCTCATGACCGTGGATTTGACAATGGGTTCTTAGATATGACATCAAAAACACAAGAAAGAAAAGAAAAAAATGGACCAACTGAACTTAGTCAAAATTACAAACATTCATGCTTCAGAGAAAAGGAAAAAAAATGAAAGTATAGCAGACAAAATGGGAGAAAATAGTTACAAATCATATATCTGATAACGGGCTTGTATTTAGAATATATAAATAACTCTTACAACTCAAAAGAACAAGACAAATAATGCAATTTAAAAATGAAAACAGGATCTAAATAGATATTTGTCTGAAGAAGATGTGTGAATGGCCAATAAGCACACTGAAAGATGTCTAACATCGTTAATCATTTTGTTTTGTTTAGTCGCTCAGTCCTGTCTGACTCTGTGACCCCATGGCCTGCAGCACGCGAGGCTTCCCTGTCCTTCACTAACTCTTGGAGTTTGCTCAAACTCATGTCCATTGAGTCAGCGATGCCATCCAACCATCTCATCCTCTGTTGCCCCCTTCTCCTCCTGCCCTCAATCTTTCCCTGCATCAGGGTCTTTTCTAATGAGTTGGCTCTTTGCATCAGCTGACCAAAGTATTAAGTAAATTGAAATAAAAATCATCATGAGATACTACTTCACACAAACTGGGATGGTGATAAAGTCAGATAATAACAGAAGTTCTTCAGGATGCGGAAAATGGAGACCCACAAACACTGGCGAAGGGAATGTAGAGCGGTGCACTCAGTTTGGAAGACAACCCGGCAGTTTCTCTGAAGGTTAAACATAGAGTTGCGATGACTCAGCAATCCTCCTTGATACTGACAAATACCTAGGAGAAATGAAGACATGTATCTACACAAACTTACATGTGAATGTTCCTAGCAGAGTTCCTTATAACCCGGAGGGTTATGACAGTTATAACAACTGTTTCCAAATTGAGAAAGAGCATATCAAGGCTGTATATTGTCACCCTGGTTTATATGCAGAGTACATCATGTGAAATGCCAGCCTGGATGAAGCACAGGCTGGAATCAAGGTTGCTGGGAGAAATATCAATAACCTCAGATATGCAGATGACACCACCCTTATGGCAGAAAGTGAAGAGGAACTAAAGAGCCTCTTAAGTGAAAGAAGAGAGTGAAAAGCTGGCATAAAACTCAACATTCAGAAAACGAAGATCATGGCATCTGGTCCCATCACTTCATGGCAGATAGATGGGGAAACAGGGGAAACATTGACAGACTTTATTTTTGGGGGGCTCCAAAATCACTGCAGATGGTGACTGCAGCCATGAAATTAAAAGACACTTGCTCCTTGAAAGAAAAGCTATGACCAACCTAGGCAGCATATTAAAAAGTAGAGATATTACTTTGACAACAAAGTTCCATCTAGTCAAAGCTATGGTTTTTCCCAGTAGTCATGTATGGATGTGAGAGATGGACTGTGAAGAAGCCTGAGTGCCGAAGAATTGATGTTTTTGAACTGTGGTGTTGGAGAAGACTCTTGAGAGTCCCTTGGACTGCAAGGAGATCCAACCAGTGCATCCTAAAGGAAATCAGTCCTGAATATTCATTGGAAGGACTGATGCTCAAACTCCAGTACTTTGGCCACCTGATGCGAAGAACTGACTCATTTGAAAAGACCCTGATGCTGGGAAAAATCAAAGGCGGGAGGAAAAGGGGATGACAGGATGAGATGGTTGGATGGCATCACTGACTCGATGGACCTGAGCTTGAGCAAGCTCCGGGAGTTGGTAATGGACAGGGAAGCCTGGCATGCTGCAGTCCATGGGGCCGCAAAGCGTCGGACACAACTGAGTGAACCGAACTGAAAAACAACCCAGATGCGCATTAATATGCACAAGAACTAAACAAAAGTTACATCGAAACAATGGAATATTATGAAGTATTATTACATGTTATAACATGAATGAACCTCAGAAACATGCTAAGTGTCAGGAGCCAGTCTCAGAAGACTACATATCATGTGGCTGCGTCTATATGGCATGTCCGGAGTAGACAGGTGCAGAGACACAGGGGGCTCGGGGGCGCCTAGGGTTAGAATCGGGGAGGGGCTGATGGCCGAAAGCTGAGGCTGATGAATGTTCTAAAATTGATAATGGTGGTGATCGCATGACTCTGTGATTATGCCAGGAAACACTGAATTGTACATTTTAAATGGGCTAATTGTATGGTGTGTGAACTATATCTCAATAAAGGTATTTTCAAAAATAGTGGTCAACAGTTTTAAATCAACGAGAAACACAGGGAATGTAGAAAGCAAAAAACTAAGTGTCAAAATCTATGAGGAATTCATACTAACTCAAAGATTGGTGGTGTTAGATAAAAAAATAAGAACTTGTAAATCACTCTTGCTGTTAAAACAGCTGACCCCTAGGTTAGGAGGAAGCAGGTATTAACAGAAGTTTTATTTCTCCTCCTCAGTTTTGAGGGGGAAATCTTGAACTGGGACTATTACTTAGAATTTTGAGAATAACAAAATACATATAAAAATGTTTTATTCAGAGCATAGGAAACAGGAGTTTAAACTTGGATGTTCTCTCTCAGTTTCTGAGAATTTCTTTCTTTCTTAAACTCTTTTGTGGCCCATATTCCAAAGCAAGGTGCTTGGCCAGCAGTGATGCAGTGCTTGCTGGTAAGGTTTGCTGTGCATGGCTCACTATTCTCTCCCACGGGGCAAAAGAGCCAAAATCAAAACGTAACAGGAGTGAGACTGGAAGCGGGAGAAAGCCTTTTACAGGTCATCTCAGGTGCTGGGAGTCACAGCCACCTTCTTGGGGAGGTGAGTAGAACTTCATTCCCTGCTCCTTCTGATCTAGGCAGAAGGGCTTCAGAGAGACTATTTGGAGGCCGTGATATTTATTTTTTACACACTATGTCTGATTCAAGACTGAGAGAAGTTGAGGAGGCAAAGAGAAACCGGCAGAGGAAAAGTCTGAGGCCAAGAAGGAGAGAGAAACTGGCGTGAAGCCAGCTGTTAAAGCACTCGCCTGAGAGGCCCACCTGTAGCCACTCGAGTTAAGAAAAGGAGAGCCAGCGAGGCGCGGGCTTTCTCTTGATTTTTATTGGAGTACTGTTGATTCACAACGCTGAGTTAGCTTCAGGGTGCAGAAAGTGACTCGGTTACACATGCACATACACCCACTCCTTTCGATTCTTGTCCCAAAGGTCACTGGAGGATGGGGGAGAGCTCCCTGTGCTGCACGGGAGGTCCTTATTAGTCTCCATTGTATATATAGTAGGTCCTTATTAGTCTCCATTGTATATACAGTAGTGTGGATATGTTCCCTGGTGACTCAGATCGTCAAGCATCTCCCTGCAATGAAGGAGACCCAGATTCTATCCCTGGGTTGGGAAGACCCCCAGGAGGAGGGCATGGCAACCCACTCCAGTATTCTTGCCTGGAGAACCCCATGGACAGAGGGGCCTGGCGGGCTACAGTCCATGGGGTCACAAAGAGTCAGACATGACTGAGCGACTAATACCCGCAGTGTGTGTCTGTTAACCCCAGTCTCCCATTTATCCCTTCCCCCTTGTAACCATAAGTTTGCTTTCTACATCTGTGACTCCATTTGTTTTGAAAATAAGTTCATTTGTACCATTTTCTTTTTAGATTCCATTCATAAGCAATATCACATAATATTTGTCTTCCTCTGACTTCACTCACTTCAACAGTGTCTGGCTCCACCCATGTTGCTGCAAGCTAAATATAAAAAATAAAATAACCCAATTAAAAAAAAAAAAGGGTGGGAGATCTAAATAGACCTTTCTCCAAAGAAGACATATAGATGGCCCAAAAGCACATGAAAAGATGCTCAACATCACTAATTAATAGAGACACACAAATCAAAACTACCATGAAGTCTCACCTCACAGTGGTCAGAATGGCCATCATCAAAAAGTCCTCTAGCAATAAATGCTGGAGATGGTGTGGAGAGAAGGGAACCTTCCTACACTGTCAGTGGGAACGTAAATCGGTGCAGCCACTATGGAAAACAGTATGGAGGTTCTTTAAAAAAAAGAAAAGCAGAGCTACCACATGATTCGGCAATTCCACTCCTGGGCATATATCCAGAGAAAAACACAGTCTAAGAGGGCACACGCACCCTAATGGTCATTGCAGCGCTATTTACAAAGGCCAAGACATGGAAGCAACCTAAATGTCCACCAACAGAAGAGGGGCTAAAAATGTGGTGCATATATGTGCACACAATGGAATACTGCTGCTGCTAAGTCACTTCAGCCGTGTCCGACTCTGTGTGACCCCACAGACGGAAGCCCACCAGGCTCCCCCGTCCCTGGGATTCGTTACTCAGCCACAAAAAAGAGAGCCAGCAAGGTTTTGAAATGCAAAACGAAACAGGTCCCAAAGTGCTGTTGAAGTAATTATCCACAGGTGTGTCGCTTCTCCTTTTCTCCTCTGTGTTTCCCAGAGGGGCCCAGGTCCTGGTTGTTGACTTGGAAGGAGCCGAGTGTGGGAAGAGCTTGGGGTGACGGAGGGAAGGCTGGCCAGGCCCTCCACCTCCATACCCTCAGCTCCCAAGGACCTGGGGGAGGAAAGGCCAGCTCACTGCGGCCCAAGCTCAGATTTTTCATTACTGTTTTGAATTGACGGCAAATGTTTTGACCAGATGGTCTAATATAGGATGTCGTGGATTTTATATTGTATTACCACAAAAGACAAAACTGTTGACAAGATGCTAGCACTGAGCTTGAATTAGGATGGTGTACAGTCATGCTTTCCCCCTTCTATTAAGAAAATAAACTCTGTGTATTAGCATTTGAATGGGACAAGCAATCAGTTTCCATTCATGCATTTATCTGCGCTAAGTTCTAAAGGACGGCAAGATGGGAAAGCCTATTTAAAATGCTCCTCACACACTTTCTCACCAGCTTTTATTTCATGACAAGTATACACACAGAGTAGTCGATCAAACTCTTTGATTCAACCATTGTTGAAATGTCAAAATCCAGCAGTTTTTAACATTTTACTGTATCTGCTCTATCAGCTTATCCAGCTATAAAAATTCATGTATGAGTTTACCTTTTTATACTTTCAGTTCAGTTCAGTTCAGTTCAGTCGCTCAGTCGTGTCCAACTCTTCGTGACACCATGAATCACAGCACGCCAGGCCTCCCTGTCCATCACCAACTCCCGGAGTTCACTCAGACTCACGTCCATCGAGTCAGTGATGCCATCGAGCCATCTCATCCTCGGTCGTCCCCTACTCCTCCTGCCCCCAATCCTTCCCAGCATCAGAGTCTTTACCAATGAGTCAACTCTTCGCATGAGGTGGCCAAAGTACTGGAGTTTCATACTTTAGCTGAACCAAATCAGACAAAGTTGCTGACATCATGACAAGCCACATCATATTCAACATTTTCAAGGTATTTGAAAGTCAGAAGGATGGGAATTCCTCCATCACAGGTGGATTGGGTTGTTTTAGCTCAATCCTCTTACTGATAGCAACCATGTGTGTATCAGCCACTAAGTTGTGTCTGACTCTTTGCGACCCCATGGACTGTAGCCCGCAAGGCTCCTCTGTCCATGGGATTCTCCAGGCAAGAATACTAGAGTGAGTGGTCATTCCCTCCTCCAGGCGATCTTCCCAACCCAGGGATCGGACCCAGGTCTCCTACACTGGCAGGTGGATTCTTTACTATCTGAACCAAAGTGCTGGACTTCAATAGCAACTATAAATATTTAACAAAGTTTTAAAAGCTGTTGGAAGGCAGTAGTGCACTATCAAGACATTGAAGAATCTCAGGGCCAAGATTTAAGAGAAGGAGAGCACAGAGATTTCATCCCAGCTTGTAGGAGGCACTTCCGTTCTCACAGGGCTTCCCTGGTGGCTCAGACGGTAGCGTCTGCCTGCAATGCAGGAGACCCGGCTTTGGTCCCTGGGTCTGGAAGATTCCCTGGAGAAGGAAATGGCAACCTACTCTAGTATTCTTGCCTGGAGAATCCCATGGACGGAGGAGGCTGGCAGGCTACAGTCCATGGGGTTGCAAAGAGTCAGACACAACTGAATGACTTCACTCTTGTTCTTTCTCCTCTCATAGCAATCCCTGATTCGGAACTGATGCTAAAAAGACTCAGCTGACATGCATAGCTATCGACAGACCCTGGGGTCTGTTAGAAACCTAACAGTGGTTTGCAGAGCCTGCAAGAGAATAGAAAGCTCTAGGGCCTTGAAAAATGAGAGATGTGAGAAGCAGATACAGACTGTCTAGGGACCCAAATCCACCTCAGTACCGTCTCAATCCAAACTGGATAAAGGTGATGTGCAGTAGCTAGTGTTTCTAGGCTAGCTGTCAGTTGGGAACAGAAATAAACTCTCTGGGGGGAAGACGACATCATTCACAACCTTATATTGCATCTAAATTTTCATCTTGAATGTCCTTTATTCATTTAAAAAAATGAAAATAAAAGATGTGTGTTTTGGAAGGGGAATAAAACAGATGATAAAACACCTCTTCAACTTCAGCTTCGAATATGCACAAGTAAACTTCTAAGACAGCAACTCTAAACAAAATATAAACTCACCCCCAATGAAAACCAAGAAGCCAGATACACTGACACACAGCAGAATGGAAAACAGCAGACCATTTCCAGATGGGATAATTCAGTTCAAAGAAGGCAAGGAAGTCAGTTCTCTCAGGCAGTAGACCATTTTTACAGGCTACAGCCTGACAGAACTCAGCACTGAGCACTTTGCAAAGGGGTGAAGCCTTTAGTTTAAAGAAAAGGCCCACTGACATTCCAGCCACAGGTACCAGTGAGGTGGGTGGGGGCAGTAATGTCCACTGAGAAAGGGGGCAATGGGGAAATAAGGCTAGAGAGTGCAAAAAGAGGGGCCCGACTTTTGGGTGTGATTTCTCTGTGAATCACCAAATGATTCCTGTTGGGCTTTTTTGGCTGTGCGGGATCTTCCTGGCCGCGTGGCCTTTCTCTAGTTGTGCAAAGTGGGAGCTGCCTTCGCTGCGGTTCCTGGGCTCCTTGCTGCGGGTCACGGAATCTAGAGCACACGGGCTTCAGGAGCTGCGGCTCCTGGGCCTTAGAGCGCAGGCTCAGGAGTTGTGGCACCCGGGCTTAGCTGCTCCGAGGCATGCGGGGTCCTCTCTGATCAGGGAACTAACCTGTGTCTCCTGCATTGGCAGGTGGGTTCTTTACCACTGAGCCACCAGGGAAGTCCCTCCAAATGACTCTTGAATGTCTACGTATTGGGCAAACTCAAAGTAACTCAGATAAGGATCAAAAATAACTGAAATAAGATTTGAACTGCCATTGCAAAAGCAATGCTCAGCTTGAGCCAATCAAGTTGTTAAAACAATGTTTTGGTGGGAGGGAGGGATACGAGACGATCCCACCTCCACAATACAACATTCAGTGTGTCTAGGACACAAGACAAAGTTATGTGGCACACAAAGAGAAGAACGTGGCCAGACACACTCCCGGAGGTTGTTGAACAGCGAACATCTGCATGCTGACAGCAAGGCAAAGAATCACGGGGGAGTTTTACTCGAAAGCCGCCTGCATGTGAGGGAAGCAGAAGGCTGCTGCCTGTCCAAGAGGTCATCACCTACTTTAGAGCAGGGAGGACACACGTGGCATTGAGAGGGCTTGTAGGAAAGTGGCCACAGAGCAGAGAGAGCCTCAGAGAAAGCAACAGCAGAGGGAGACACCGAGTAACCTATGTCCTTAATAACGTTGCTAAGATAAATACGGATGTTCAGTTCAGCACAGTTATGTCCTGCTCCTCGCACCCCCACGGACGGCAGCACGCCAGGCTCTCCTGTCCATCACCACCTCCCGGAGTTCACCCAAACTCATGTCCATTGAGTTGGTGATGCCATCCAGCCACCTCATCCTCTGTCGTCCCCTTCTCCTCCTGCCTTCAATCTTTCCCAGCATCAGGGTATTTCCCAGTGATTCAGTTCTTTGCATCAGGTGGCCAAAGTATTGGAGTTTGAGCTTCAGCATCAGTCCTTCCAATGAATATTCAGGACTGATTTCCTTTAGAATGCACTGGTTGGATCTCCTTGCAGTCCAAGGGACTCTCGAGAGTCTTCTCCAACACCACAGTTCAAAAGCATCAGTTCTTCGGCACTCAGCTTTCTTTATGGTCCAACTCTAACATCCATACAATACTACTGGAAAAACCATACCTTTGACTAGACGGACCTTTCTTGGTAAAGTAATGTCTCTGCTTTTTATGCTGTGTACGTTGGTCATAGCTTTTCTTCCAAGAAGTAAGTGTCTTTTAATTTCATGGCTGCAGTCTCCATCTGCAGTGATTTTGAAGACCAAAGGAAAAAAAAAAATAAAGTCTGTTTCCATTGTTTCCTCATCTATTTGCCATGAAGTGATGGGACTGGATGCCATGATCTTAGTTTTCTGAATGTTGAGCTTTAAGCCAAATTTCTCATTCTCCTTTCACTAAGAGGCCCTTTAGTTCTTCTTTGCTTTCTGCCATTAAGGGTGGTGTCATCTGTGTATCTGAGGTTACTGATATTTCTCCCAGCAATCTTGATTCCAGCTTGTGCTTCATCCAGCCTGGCGTCTTGCATGATGTACTCTGCATAGAAGTTAAATAAGCAGGGTGACAATATACAGCCTTGACATACTCCTTTCTTGATTTGGAACCAGTCTGTTGTTCCATGTCTAGTTCTAACTATTGCTTCTTGACCTGTATACAGATTTTTTGGGAGGAAGGTCAGGTGGTCTGGTATTCCCATCTCTTTAAGAACTTTCTACAGTTTGTTGTGATCCACACAGTTAAAGGCTTTTGTGTAGTCAATAAAACAAAAGTAGATGTTTTTCCGGAAGTCTCTTGCTTTTTCGATGATCCAATGGATGTTGGAAATTTGATCTCTGGTTCCTCTGACTTTTCTAAATCCAGCTTGAACATCTGGAATTTCACAGTTCATGTACTGTTGAAGCCTGGCTTGGAGAATTTTTGAGCATTACTTTGCCAGCGTGTGAGATGAGTGCAATTGTGTGGTAGTCTAAGCATTTTTTGGCATTGCCTTTCTTTGGGATTGGAATGAAAACTCACCTTTGCCAGTCCTGTGACCACTGCTGAGTTTTCCAGATTTGCTGCCATATTAATGCATATAGATCTTATTGGACTATTAACATACCAACACACAACAATAAAGATCAATCACAATTATTGATAGAAGAAAGAATTTGTTTCTAATAATGTTCAGGAGGTATGAAACTTAATGATGCCTTGGCAAAGCAAGGGCAAAGTTTAGAACAAATTTCATTTTGTTTTTTTAGATAATCCAAAATAAACCATTAGTCTAAATACAAGTTATCTGCATTAATGACGGAGTATTATTCATAGAATAAAATTAGAGACTTCCTTGGCATTCCAGGGGTTAAGACTCTGTGCTTCTGAAGCGCGGTATGTGGGTTCGATCCCTGGTAGAGAAACTAAGGACCCACATCACATGCTACATGGTGAGGCCAAAAGGTGAAAAAACAAAAACAAATCAAAATAAAATTAATTATTAAAATTAAAAAGAAAAAAACACCTCTGTTCTTTTCAGATGTTTCTGAAATAGGCTTCTGTAAAATTGGAGGGAAAAAAAAATGGTCCATAATCTATGCAAGCTTTAGAAACACTACTTTATGTAGCCCCCATAAGCATTTCTTGAAATAAGCAGGTTTTTAGACCATTTCCTTCCTTCTCTACATAGGTCAGAAATTTTTACACACACCCACAAATACACACACCCTCAAATAGATTGTAAATAAATGTTTATCTGCATTGATTTTACCTCCTGTGAAGAAGTTATAAGCAAAGTGTTTTCACTGGAATTCTTCCTTTGTTGAAAGTAGAACTATAGTAGCTTACAATGCTTTCTTTATACGGAGAATCAGTGACAGGTGGACAATATAAAAATTTAAAAAGTAATCAAAAAGACAGTATTTTCTTAATCAGTAAAAGGTTTTAAATGTACTATCTGGAAATCATCTTTCCTATATAACTTGATAGAAATATTTCTTGTGCGAATACTTATTGGTCATAATCATCTTAGAAGAAATGAATACCAATAACATTTTATGCTGCTTGACTATATCCTAGCAGTATAATTTACCAAGTAAATAATCTGTTTATACTAAAATTCTGTGACATGAAAAATGAAGCATTTGGGAGAGTCAACAAAAACCACACCGTTTGGAAAATTCTCAGTACCAAGAGTGCCCAAAACACTTTATTGGAAGACAACAACAAAAAAAATGCTCTAGTTACTTTCAATATATTCTACAATACATCAATATGGTCTTTAGATCTATTCTAACCAGGTCTCAGACAGTTTCTGATTAATTAAGTTTAATCCTTTCTCCAACAAGTAGTTAAATGGTCTTTCCATTTCTGGCTATTACTGATTTACTTCTAACAGTTGAGAACCGTCCTGGCCCCCATTTCTAGACAGACTCTGGGACCCGATCAGACTGCAAACAGCCACTGGAGGTAGGCATCTGCGGCCCAGGAATCACGGGCGCAGGGTTGGCAGCAGCGACCCAAAGCTATGAGACAGGTGGTGTTTTGTAAATGAATCACCTTCAGGTCTGTGCTCAGGGACTAGAGTTTCTATTACAACCTTGCTCTCCCCAGGTCAAATTTAGCCCCACTCAGTCCAAGTCTAGGGTTTTTAGTATGTGATGAGGTGGGCTGAATTTGCCCAGTGTGCTCAGTTGCCCATCTGGATGGTCGTCAGTCAGGAAGCAGGGGTCGATGGCATTTGTGGGGTTATTTTATCCTCTTCTCACTTCTATGTGAGTTGGCAGACTCTTAACTTTTCAACATTTATTTTGGACAAATGCCTCAATTTACCTATAAAACAGGAACACTAAGCTACTCTTTTCCCGTTAGGAATATGATTATACTCAAACTAATGCACCATTTTAAGATGACAGCCATGCGTAACAGTGTTGGAATCATGTCGTGACATTAGTTTGTTACCTGAATAAAGCTATTAAATACGAGAAAGAAAGAATATAAAGTTTATTTGTTACATATATCTTTTTAACTTTAATACAAAGTCAGATTTTTAAAAGTTGTACAAAGAAACCTAAAAATGCTTTCCATCTGCGTGATGAGCTTTCCTGTGTCTTTTCCTGTACAGGCCGAGGCGCTTGCCTCTGCTAATAAGGAAGGCTGAGCATGTCCATCACCATCTGAATAGCTTTCAGAGGAGTCATGATTTCTTCCACATTATCTCTTCTCAAAACCCAGTCTGGTTTGAGTCTGTGAGAAGAACAAAAACCTTTCATTAACCGAGTTCTTCTCTTAAAAGAGTCATGTCCACTGCTTTGTGGTAACTGAAAGGTGGCCCCTTGTGGACACATCACCCCCTCCAGGCCCCTCACGCAGGTGGGAGGCTTCCTGTTACTGTCTTTTATAACTTCAGATCATTTCTCCCTATCTTCCCCAAGGATGATGGTGGCTCCTTTGAAGCTCAGGATATTCTGCCATGAAACCCCAGGGTTTTGTATGTAAACCTGGTTCCTGGTCTCCACTGGGCTCCTGTCCCATCTCAGAACTCCAAATCCTTGCAGCCAAAGAGATGACCCCTCTTCTGTCCGTTTCTTCCCCTTTCCTGCAGCTCCACCTTGTCACATGACCACATGACAGACTGGCACCACCCTCAGAAGGTTCCCAGCCTTCCAGCCCCAACTGCCACTTGGGATTCATCCGCATCCTTCAACTTAACATGTCCATGCTCGCAGGCTCCGCCTGCCGGGGGCCCACTTCCCTGGACCTCAGTGCAAGCCCACCCCCAGCAGGCGCTGCACACCCTTCCCTCCTGTCTGCCTTGGGTACCCCAGTATAATCTCCTTTGCAAATGCTATTGTCGCTCTTTCCTACTGAATTCAGCTGGAAAGTTCTAGATGGATTCCCAGTTGAATCCAGGCATCTTCCTTTTCCATTCCTGCATGCTGAACGGTGCTAGAGAGAAACTACACAACCAGGCTGGTTGACTGTACGCCAGCGATTGAAACCACCTAGAGATTGCTTCCTTTCTCTCTCCGCAAGACGACTATTTTATTTTTCAAATGTTCCCTCCACGCCCTCCCCCATCTGCTGCTGAGTTAGTTTATGATCTCCTTCACTGAGAAAATAGCATCGCATCCACCTTCCGCATGCGAACTCCTATCACTATACGCAATTCCATTTTCTTACTCTTTCCAGTGAAAATTCCAAATATCACTTAATTGGGGGGTGGGGAGGGGAGTGGTCACACAGAGTGGGTGTTTCCCTATCGTGGACGAGCACTGTGTGAAGAAGAGAGATGAAATCTAGGCCACGTAAGATGAAGGTGAACCTCACAAAGGTGTATTTATCAAGCTAAATAGAGAAGTTTGTCACAGAAAGTTGCCTATGTTTGAGCCCATGTATGGGACAAAGCAGAAAAGACACAACTAAAGATACTGAAATCATGTCGGTAGTTTCCAGGATCAGGGGTCAACGTGAGGGAACTGACTGAAAGGGGCACAAGGGAACTTTGTTGTGACAGAAATATTTTATCTCAGAAAAGGTGCATATATACTGTTTGGAGTTTTNCCCCCACCCACCCAAAACAAACCCCTGACTATGTCCTGATGCTGGGAAAGACTGAGGGCAGGAGGAGAAGGGGATGACAGAGGATGAGATGGTTGGATGGCATCACCGACTCAATGGACATGAGTTTGAGCAAGCTCCGGGAGATAGTGAAGGACAGGGAGGCCTGGAGTGCTGCGGTTCATGGGGTCGCAAAGAGCTGGACATGACTGAGCAACTGAACAACAAACGTCAGAAGGGGGGGTGGGGGAGGAATCTTCATTAATATGTGAATAGTTCTACAATGTAACTCATATTAAAACATACCAAGTTCTTAAATAAACGTCATACGTAGAAAAGGTGGTGGAGGTGCTCAGTAGCGTCTGGCTCTCTGCAGCCCTGTGCACCGCAGCCCGCCAGGCTCCTCTGTCCACGGGACTCCCAGGCAAGGACACTGGAGGGCGTTGGCATTCCCTCCTCCGGGGATCTTCCCCACCCGGGGACGGAACCCACATCTCGCATTTCCTGCTTGGCGAGCAGACCCTTCACCACTGAGCTGCCTGGGAAACCCTGGCTCCATGCACAAATGAACATTGGTGACACGCAACTGCAGGGTACATTTACTGCTCACCTCGAAACCATTTTGGTTCTTACAGGTGTTTCTGGAAAAAAGGAAAGGCTCACAGAAGAATTCTTCTTTTGTTTACAAAGGATTCTTTCAGTATTCACTTTATGCTTATGAGCTGTAAGTTTGTAGAGACTATAAATACGGTCGACAACTTTGGACCTACTTTGAACATCCTAAAAAAGAAAAATGTTTATTAAAATAGTTTATGTTTATTAAAATAGGATTAAACTTCATATCCTTTCTTTGCCAGAAAAATCAATCACAGTTAACACACACTGTGTAGTAACTGACAAGCTTTCAACCATAAAAAGCCATGCTCTCCAAGTGTAGCAGTTAGACTGGTTTAAACTATAAACTAATTTAAAAGAATAACAAAGAGGGCAAACATTCAAAAATGATACACAATTCCATACTGAATAAAAAAAGCAAACATTAGAGTCAACTATTCTACACAGTTTCCAAGTCTCCTGAATTTTACCTCCTCAAAGATTCCAGTGTTTCCCACTGACCTCTCCCAGAAGCAGCCCCAGGTCAAGCACAGTCTCTGGCCCAGACCACTGAGCACCTACACTTGCCTCCTTCCTTGATGGTCTCCCTACATCTACACGCTCTCCCAAATCCATTCTTCAATCAGCAACCAAGGTGATGTTAAAACTTAAACCGGAACATATTCCGTTGCTTAAAGAACCTTTAGTGGTTTCCTGAGGTTCTCAGGACAAAGGTCCCAATCCTATCCCGGCCCACGGTGTGCCCTGCTGAGTGCAGAGCTGGAGGGGCAACGCAGAGACCTCGCCAGGGAGCGCCTGCCACGTCTTTACATCACAGTGAGAGGGTGTGAAGCCCATACCCTGGGCTGCCTCCTGGTTTGCACGGTTCTTACTTCCCTCAAGTACATGGAAGCTGGTTGCTCCTGTGTGCGCCCAGTCACGTCTGACTCTTTGGGGTCCAATGGACTGCAGCCCACCAGGCTCCTCTGTCCATGGAAGTTTCCAGGCAAGAATGCTGGAGTGGGTTCCATTTTCCTGCTTCAAGGGCTGTAATAAGTTCTACTTCTAGAATTCAGCTCCTCTGACACGTGAGGAACAATCAGATCAGCCCAAAAAGAAGGTGTGAACACACACAAAACCCTATTTAAGTTATGATACTTTCCGCATTAAAGTCTTGGGCTTAAGAACATGCAAAAATTACCACAAAGGAAAAAAAGCTGATGAATACTCACCGAAGCTCGAGTTGTCGTCTTTAATAAAACAGCCAACAAACAACAGGTTTTTGTGAAAATGCTTCTGCTCTTGTCGGCGACTTTGTCACCAGACTTTTCCTGGTACATCTGCAGAAGCTCCAGCAGTGTATCTACACAGTTTTCGACATCATAAATCGCCAGAGTCGTCTTCTCATACTGGAGGAGAACAGAACCAGGTTACGAGTTACAATGAGGGCAGATTCTCTTAGAAACACCAACTGAGAAGGAGGCTTAGAGACAAATTTTGGACCATCTGCATCAAGAGCGAGGACTTTATGAGATGACTTTCTGAGGTCATTTCTGGATCCAGCTTATATGCACATGTGTCTTTTAATGTTTTTCTTCCCAACCTACTTTAAAGTTCCACAAAAAATGAATCAAATCTTAAATCTCTGAAAATGCACACCTTGATGTAAATGAAAACAAGGTAAAAAACAAGGACATTTTAGCGAGACCCTCTCAGAAAAAAGATACCATATCTGTGATAGATAATCATAGCTGTGATAGGCACTCGTAGCTGTGATAGGCACTCGATAGGCACTCATAGGTTAAGATAACCATAAAGGTAAGATTTACTGCTTGCTTCCTGAGAAGAAGGTGAGCCTGCTTTAAAATGAATCAATGGGATGATCATTAGCCAAGAATAAACCTTTCATGCTTCAACTGTGAATTGCATCATTCGATTCATGCTGACATCTGCATGGTATCAGATGATGCTACTGGTACTAAGAGAAAAACAGCAAAGCAATATGAACACTTAGCACGTGTTTGGCACATCTGTGGATTAAGCACATTATGTGCATGGATTCATTTATTCTCACAATAACATTAGGAGAAAGGTACGATGACTACCCTCAGTTTACATTAAAAAAAAGGGAAGCACAGAGAGGCTGAGTAACCCAGAGTGAGCGGCAGAGCTGGGATGCAAGCCCAGGCAGTCCGGCATCAGAGTCTCTGTCTCAACCACTACTCCTCAAAGAGAAAAAGCCCAGGCGAAGTCTCGAAGTTACGGCTGATAGATAGGGCGAGGAGGATAAACCTGCATGTCGACATCTCTGCATGTGTTCGAGTTTGGTGGAGACTGCCTCGAGCAGTCCAAGGCCAAAAGGCTGACATTCGTACCTAGAGTGTCCCAGGGAGCCCTGAGTACAGCAGTGTATCATCCTGTTTGGCCGCATGTGACAGGAAGAGGTGCTGCTGCTCTGGTACAGCACAGCACGTGGAGGGTCGGCCCTGGCAGGGGGTCGATGTGAGCCCACGTCCGGCCCCACCACTGACCACACGCTGGTCCTCGGGCTGGGACCCTCCCTCCCGTAAGGATGATTATTCCTTCACTACAAGATGGGAGTGAAAAAGCTGGCTTGAGTCTCAACATTAAAGACTTGAAGATCGTGGCATCTGATCCAATCACTTCATGACAAATAGCGAAGAAGTGGAAGCAGTGACAAATTTTCTTGGGCTCCAAAATCACTGGGGACAGTGACTTCAGCCATGAAATTAAAAGACGCTTGTTCCTTGGAAGGAAAGCTATGACAAACCTAGACAGCATATTAAAAAGCAGAAACTGCACTTTGCCAACAAAGGTCCATATAGTCAAAGCTACGGTTTTTCCAGTAGTCATGTACTGATCTGAGAGTTGGACCATAAAGAAGGCTGAGCGCTGAAGAACTGATGTTTTCAAATCGTGGTGCTGGAGAAGACTCTTGAGAGTCCCTTGGTCAACAAGGAGATCAAACCAGTCAATCTGAAAGGAAATAAACCCTGAAAATTCATTGGAAGAACTGACGCTGAAGCTCCAATACTTTGGCCACCTAATTTCTGATGAGTCAACTCATTGGAAAAGAACCTGATGCTGGGAAAGATTGAAGGCAGGAGAAGGGGGTGACAAAGGATGAGATGGCTATTACCAATTCAAGGGACGTGAATTTGAGCAAACTGTGGGAGATGGTGAAGGACAGGGGCACCTGGCAGGCAGCAGTCCATGGGGTCGCAAAGTGGGATACGACTGAACAGAAAACAACAACAAAATGGGAAGGATGATACAAGCCACCTTAGAGGATTAACAGGAGGCCTTAATCAAACAATGCATGAAAAGCACTAGCACAAAGTGAGCAAGTCCCCGATAAATGCTTGTCATCACTGTTACGAATGCTACAAAAGCAAAGGAAATAAAGTCATAAACATTCAGCACTTGTATGTGCAGCTATGTTAGACGAGTCAACATATCCCCCTAAAACCCTGGCATGCAGTAAACGTACTGCAACTTGGAGATCTCAGCTCTGGTGATGAGCAAGCATAGACCTAACTTGCTGGAGGAGAGCTCTGGGCCACGGGACACTTCACAGTCGAGCTGGGAAGTACCTTGGCAACATTAAGCAAGACCTGCACGGCGTATCTGATGACCTCCATACACGGGACGCTCCGGTTACAGCTTCGGATCAAGACAAATATTTTAGAGATTGCTCCGCTCTGGGCCATCTTCTCGCAGCAAATTGAAGATAATCTAGTAACTACCTCTGAAAGAGGAAGAAAAAAAGAGGTATATTCACAACAACAACAATCAGCGTCTTAACTACTTGTGTGTGCTAAGTTGCTTCAGTCCTGTCTGACTCTTTGCGACCCCATGGACTGTAGCCCTCCAGGCTCCTCTGTCCATGGGGCTTCCCCAGGCAAGAATCCTGGAGTGGGTTGCCATGCCCTCCTCCAGGGGATGTTGCCGACCCAGGGATCAAACCCACATCTCTTACATCTCCTGCACTGGCAGGCAGGCTCTTTACCACTCGTGCCACCTGGGGAGCCCCTTCTTTGCTGCTGCTGCTGCTGCTAAGTCGCTTCAGTCGTGTCTGACTCTGTGCGACCCATAGATGGAAGCCCCCAAGGCTCCCCCGTCCCCGGGATTCTCCAGGCAAGAACACTGGAGTGGGTTGCCATTTCCTTCTCCAATGCATGAAAGTGAAAAGTGAAAGGGAAGTCGCTCAGTCGTGTCCAACTCTTAGCGACCCCATGGACTGCAGCCTACCAGGCTCCTCCATCCATGGGATTTTCCAGGCAAGAGTACTGGAGTGGGGTGCCATTGCCTTCTCCGCCTTCTTTGTCTACTCTAAGGTAAAAATGCATTTCTAACCTTCTACAAGATACTGTTGAAACAAACTAACCCAGGTGCTTCAGGGCCTCAAGCACGGTGGAAAGGTACTTGTATGTCAGGAGATGGTGCAGGGCGACTGCTGTTCTGTGGTAGAGCTTGTTTTCTTCTCGAATCTCCCTGTTAATACACTGAAGTCTCTGTCGAATGGCTTTAGTTTTTGTACTATCATTTTTCTTCCTCCAAGAATATCCTCTCCATAGTGCCTTAAAGAGACAAACCAGTAACTTGAAGGTTGCAACGCCTGATGTTGTGAATTTATATCTATATCTACTTCCAAACAAAGTAAATATTTTTAGTAAAATTATATGATGCAGTCAGACACTTTGCAAGTAGAACTTCAATTCGGGATCTAATAAAGAGCAAAATAAATTTCTCTAAGAAGAAATATGTATAATATTCCTGCATATATGCACTGCATATATTCCTGCTAAAGTAGCACTCATTGGTCAAAGGTGTCTAACTGTATTCAAAATGCAAAAATACTTTTGCAGCTCTCAGTCATTAACTTCCTATAGGGAATTTGAAAATAAAATGCTTAACAATGAAATTACAGTAGCATAGTGCTTATGAATGATTCTATTGGCCAGCCTTAGTTTTCTAGAATGAGTGTGACTGTGCTTTTTCAAATGTTAGATGTAGAATTCCCGGGCAGTCCAGTGGTTAGGACTCAGCACTTTCCATGCTGTGGCCTGAGTTCAATCCCTGGTTGGGGAACGAAGATCCTGCAAGCCTTGAGGTATGGCCAAAAAATAAAATAAAATAAAAAGTTAGGTATCATGTAGATGAATTGCAAAATCATAATATTTTCAGTTACCTGAATTTTAGCGATTCTTTTGTTAAAGTTTTCCTGCTTTTTACGGAGGAGGAAACGGCGGACAGCTCTCTGTATGACGGAGGCAGCCCTGCTGTGCTGGCTTGCTTGTTCTCGAGCTTCACGCTGAATGTTCACGATGCTGTATTTCTGAAGAAACCTCTTACGCTGTGATCTTGCTCGAAACCATCTCTGTTTAAGATGGATGAAGATCTTTATTATTTCAGGTTTTTTAAAATAAATGTATACATATATACACAAATGAAATAAATAGAACATTATATTCACTATCTCACCACCCTCCCCAGTGGCATTACTTTTCCACTCAATTTAGTGCAGATCCTTCCAGGCCACAGTATGTGAGTGTGAGTGTGTGCGTGTGCAAGTGTGTGCATGTGAATTCAACCCTGCACAACATATTCCTCATTTCATAATTTATATAAATCTTATTAAGCTGTGTATTCTGCAATTACTTGTTTTATTTAACATACACAAATGGGATTCTTATTCAGAATACATAAAGAACTCCTATAATTTATTAAGAAAAAAAAATACTCAACAGAAAAACAAGCAAGGTATATGGAAAAAATCTTTTTAAAGCACACTATATACAGACAAGAATTTGAATAATCAACACAGGTGAAAATTTTTTTCAGAATTGTTAGCAGTCAAAGGAAATCCAAAACTAAAATGATATAATTTGCCATTCATCAAAATGACAGAAATCAGAGTCTTCCAATGCCATAAGTTGCCAAGAATGTCGAGAGAGAAACAGGAACCCTCAGATGTTGCTAGCAGAAAAGTAAATGAGTCCAAAGCACCAGAGAATAATTCATAGCTTCAGTGCCATGCCATAAAACATCAGCTTATCTCTAAACCATCAAGTCATCCTAACAGCTGTGTGGCCAAAGCTAAATGTAATATAACCTTACCAGAGGTATTTGGAAATTGCTTATGAAATATCAAAAAACTTTAAACAAAAATTAGATCATAGTCTTAATGCAAAGGAAAGCTAACCTGAATACAGATGGCTGAGTTAAGCTGTTTATTGTTAGCATTCTTCAGAGCCATGTGACGCCTGTAGGCTCTTTGAATTCTAAGAGCAGACAGGTGATAAAAGGCAGCTGCTGCGAAGTGAAGAAGCCGAATTTTGGTTCTCTGCTCTGAGATCTGAAGGAGAAAAAAAATTAACAATCAAATAGTTAACTCTTGAGACGATCAACGACGATCAATGCTTATTTCTGTATATCTTCAATATCAAGTTATATAAATTAGCAATAGTAAGTTAGCTTTTAACTATTAAAATTATCCACATTGTAACTTCAAGTAATTATATTCCTTTGCTCTTGTTGTTCAGTCACTGCGTTGTGTCTGACTCTTTGCGACCCCATAGACTGAAGCACACCAGACTCCTCTGTCCATGGGACTTCCCAGACAAGAACACCGGAGTAGGGAGCCATTTCCACCTTCAGGGCATCTTCCCGACCCAGAGACTGAACTCACGTTTCCTGCATCTCCTGCATTGGTAAGCAAATTCTTTACCACTGAGCCACAAGCCCGCAATTATATTCCTTACAATATTTTCAGTGGTGAAACCCCTAACTGAGAGTATAGGAAGCAAAATTATATTTGGGCACTTCACTCAAGAATTTAATTAGGCTACCCAATAGCAGCTAGTTAAGGCTTCAAATATACTAACTGTAACCAGAGAGGTCTAGGAATACTAAACTCAGGAAGGGCTGGCGTGTTCCAAGCAGACTGGCTGGAGACGGTGATATCAAGCGGGACAAACATTGGACCGGATCTCTCCAGTGTTCCAGAAAAGGCAATGGCACCCCACTCCAGTACTCTTGCCTGGAAAATCCCATGGATGGAGGAGCCTGGAAGGCTGCAGTCCATGGGGTCGCTGAGGGTAGGACACAACTGAGCGACTTCCCTTTCACTTTTCACTTTCATGCATTGGAGAAGGAAACGGCAACCCACTCCAGTATTCTTGCCTGGAGAATCCCAGGGACGGGGAAGCCTGGTGGGCTGCTGTCTGTGGGGTTACACAGAGTCGGACACGACTGAAGTGACTTAGCAGCAGCTCCAGTGTTCTGGAGATGGTGATATCAAGCGGGACAAACATCTGACCGGATCTCTCCAGTGTCAGGGAGTGTCGCCATATGGCGGACTCCTGTAGCAGAAGCTCCCAACAAAGGCCTTTGGCCTTCAGAGTTCCAGCTTATACTCAATGGACAAAACACAGATTTCTCCTTTAAGGTTTTTTTTTTTTCTGCTTGCCAGTGCTGCATATATAGGATGCCCAGGATGTTATGAATACCCTATGGAGGATTCTTCCCTGCTGCAGGTGTGGACTTTACGTTACTGCAGGATGGTCTTACAACGCCCTGACAGAGTTGCCTGTGGTAGCACAGGACGACGTGCATAACAACCTGCTTCACAGGTGGAGCCCTCACTCAGACTTCAGCTCCTTTGTTAAGATTTATTACCTGAGAGAATCTGTTTGTATTTCTGGGGAGCATCTACGGGAAACAGATATCCTACTTGAAAATACTCACCCTTTTTCTTACAAGCCAACCACGCACCAGTGCTTGTAGGACAACTGTAGATTTTTTTAATTCAACATATTTCACCCTCTGATGCTTCCCAGCCTTCCTGGCTCGTATGAATCTCTGTATGGTCAAAGCAGCTGATTTCTGCTGGAGAAACACCTGCCTTGCTTTATATCCTCTGAAATTTGCTTGGATCAAACAAGCAGCTTGATGTCTCTATAAGGAAAAATTTGCAAGTGACATTAACATATAGACATAATATTTCAACTCACTGGAGGTTCTGGAATTTCTCAATGTAAAATAAAATGTATAATTATATTTCTTAGTTTAAGATGTCATGTCATAGATTTCAAAACCCATAGAGGTCTATAGCTGAAAGTGAAGTTTTATGGAGGTGTAAACCAGGAACTATAGATTACCAGGTACTCTTCCCCTCTCTTCCTCTTAATACTTTTCATTGTGAATGAGCAAAGGACTAATATTACTACAGGACAAAGGCACTTAATAAAACAACTAGTTACACTCTAGAGAAGAGAATGGATGTCATAAGCAGCTATGAGGGAAGCTGTCAGCAGCTTCAAGAACCATGGCATAGTCCCAGCCCATCTTAGATTCCTCAATTCCAGAACATCCTTACAATCAAATTCCAAGACATGTAAAATCTCTGAATTGAAACAGGAATTAGATTTGTTTTATGACACAGACCCCCACATCTTAGTTGACTGACCTTGAGCAAATCCCTTTTTGTCTCCAGACCTTGCTTTACTCATCTATAAAATGGGAATGCTGACAATAACTATCTCATGAGAATCCCCTTAGTAAATATATAATAGAAGGTGTAATAATAATAGTGGGTATATAATCATACATAGTGAATATTACATGAATGTAAAAATTCACAAGTAAACTTTTAATTATTAAAAGATCATAGGTATCACTACTATTCTAAAACTGATGCTAAATATTTTAACTAGATCACTAATTGTGGCTGAAAGAGTATGTGTTTGACTCATACAGATAGGATATGCTACATCTATTATGACTTTTTCAAACTTGGGTTTGAGAATACTTTATAAATACAGGTACACACACACAAAAATATTTACAAATAGTATTTTTATGAGTGAATATAATTTTTAATTGACTGCAATGATGTACGTAAAATAAATGTATTGCTAAGTCACTTCAGTAGTGTCCGACTCTGTGTGACCCCATAGACGACAGCCCACCAGGCTCCCTCATCCGTGGGATCCTCCAGGAAAGAATACTGGAGTGGGTTGCCATTTCCTTCTCCAATTCGTGAAAGTGAAGTCGCTCAGTCATGTCTGACTTAGCGACCCCATGGACTGCAGCCTTCCAAGCTCCTCCATCCATGGGATTTTCCAGGCAAGAGTACTGGAGTGGGTTGCCATTGCCTTCTCTGAAATAAATGTATAGTTAGGTCTTTACTCTTTTTGTTTTCTATTTTCTAAAGTAGTTCTTTACACATGAATTGCTTTTTTTAGCACCTACTTTCGTCATTAAGGCTTGTTCATGAGTTGTTCTTCCAGAAAGTACAGCTCTCCATCTTCTCTGAATGATGACTGCTGATGCTCTCACATTCAAAAACCTACAAAGAGATTATTGGAAAGTGATTTCAAGTTAACTTATTCAGTAAGTATTTATTGCCCACCCCCATAAATACTAAAGGAGAAAGAAGGTAAAAGAAAGGCAATGGGAGAATAAATAAGAAGTAGAAATGAGTAATTTATATTAGGTTCTAGCAATCAGGATGGTACAAACACATACACAGAGATACAAACAGGATAACACAATGCAAAGGAAATTTTACCATTGGCAATATTTCAGTGGTCAAGAAATATTAAGTTCTAGAATGACAAAACATTCTGAACTGGATCAGGGGAAAGTAGGATTAGCTAGATCTAGAGAAAAGCCTCAATAAAGGGCTGGTGGTAGAATGAATGGTAGAGAATAAAATCTGAGTCCACATTGTAATCAAGTCTTTAAGCAGACAGAGGTGGTCAAGAAGAGAGCTTGGGAGGGTGGAACAGCATCAGCAAATGAGAAGTGGACACTCAACCGAAAGAAAAGATGAGCGCCATGAAAAGATCGAAAAGAGACAGAACCGGAGAAAAACTTAAAATGTGAGGGACAGTGATTAAACTTTAGCATCAATATAGTAGTAATAGCAACAACATAGAATGGGCAGGTCTTTATCTGTTTGTTCACAACTGTGTGGAAAAGACAGAGAGATTAACTAAGTCATGTCACCACTTTTCCTAGAAAATAAGGCTGAATGTCAACAGGACAACTAAATACTGGTCCTTAATAGCTGAGAGCAGCAACTATACGTTTATTTGTGAAGCCTGACTCTACCCATGGAATTAATCAAGAAATGCTTCTTAACACGAGTGTGCTCTCCTAAAACAATCTTTAAACCACTGATACAATAATTCATCAATTCTGGGAACGGAAGAAAAAATTCTTACACTATGGAATAAACAACAGCATGAACAATCTGGTAAGAGCTTCTGAAAAGGTGTTTCAAAGAAATGAAGTAGGAAGAGGGAAATAGAATTAACATAGACAAGTTGGTAATTACGTCATCATTAAGGATAGAGAACAGGTGATAATACAAGGTTAAAAAAAAGGAAAGAAATGTTGCCAATAACTAAATCAACAAACAAAATGGGCCAGTGCACTAACAAGCAAAGCAACAGTACCAGATCATTTTACCCACTTCCCATTCCTCCATCTGTACCCTTATCCTTAAGAACCTGAGTTAATCAAATTTAGGTAAATACTTTACATCACTTCATGGCAAGTAGATGGGGGAAAAATGGAAACAGTGACAGATTTTATTTTCTTGGGCTCCAAAATCGCTGAAGACAGTGACTGCCGCCACGAAATGAAAAGATGCTTGCTCCTTGGAAGAAAAGCTATAACAAACCTAAACAGCATATTAAAAAGCAGAGACATCACTTTGCCAACAAAGGTCCATATAGTCAAAGCTGTTTTTACAGTAATCACGTTTTAGATCTGAGAGTTGGACCAGAAAGAAGGCTGAGCACCAAAGCATTGATGCTTTCAAATTGTGATGCTAAGAGAAGACTCTTGAGAGTCCCTTGGACTGCAAGGAGATCCAACCAGTCCATCCTAAAGCAGATCAGTCCTGAATATTCATTGGAAGGACTGATGCTGAAGCTGAAACTCCAATACTTGGGCCACCTGATGTGAAGAGCTGACTCATTAGAAAAGACCCTGATGCTGGGAAAGACTGAGGGCAGGAGGAGAAGGGGAAGACAGAGGATGAAATGGTTGGATGGCATCACTCACTCAATGGACATGAGTTTGAGCAAACTCTGGGAGATAGTGAAGGACAGGGAAGGCTGGCGTGCTACAGTCCATGGGGTCACAGAGAATCAGACATGACTGAGCAATTGGACAACAATTGGATTCTACCATCAAGACTCTATCTCAAAAAAATAAAACAATTTCAGAGATAATTTTGTTACAATAATGGAGAAAACATCAACAAACCATATAAATGAAGCATAGCAACTATTTAAAAGAAAAACCCATGAGCGGTATTATTTGATACACAAACACACACACACCACACTGTCCTCTACACGGCTGACACAGTACCGTCTTCTCTGCTGCTGGGTGCAGAAGCAACGCTGAATGATTCTGACAGCTCTTAACACAGCCAGATACTCCTTACGTGCTTTCCAGCACCTGAACCAGGCTTGAATCCTGCAGGCCGCTTTCACTTCTCGTAAATATTTCCTGGCTTTGTGTCTCCTCCACACAGCCTATTAAACAAATAAACATAACAAATATGCAATGAGATGTCTATTTTTTTTTAGTCAGTATTGGAAAACAACTAATATAAGTTCAGGCAGATAAGATCAACTGCAGAAACGCCGTCACATCCCAACTCTTCTCTGAGGCTCGCTCATTCCTGACACGTGAGCCCTCTGAGAACAGCGGGCTGATCCGTGCTTTTACCCTGTGGCTGGCTGCTGGCTAGGCCTCACACAACCCTAGCAAGTATTTGAGCTGTAAGAGCTGCACAAAGCCTGGGAAGCCAGGTGCGTGCGCTGCCCTCACCTTTTCAACCCTGTGAAGGAACACAAAAGACACGCACGCGCCAACTCCGCTTCCGGGGAGAGGACGGGGACCTCCCCACCGCCCTCCCACCCCACCTCAGATGCACCTGGGTTCAGGCCAGCCGGCTGCAGAATCCCAACATCCATCCAGCCGCAACCATCAGACTTTCTGATTCTGGCAACCCTGCAGCTGACTAAAAGCTTAAGTGATAGTTATAACTTCTTAAGTGCTTAGCGCGATATTCAGGGCTATGATTCCTTACGGTAACACAGGTAGGCACTATTACCTCTAATTCAGAGATGAGCAAATGAAGGCCCAGAGGAACTGACACCAGGAAAGGAACTTGCTGAAGTCACACTTAATAAGCAGCAGACCTGTCTTATTTAATCTTGACAAATATCTTGTGAGATGGTAATTAAGCTCTCTCACAAAACAGAAATTAACGTTGAGACTTGTTAACTCATAGTAAGTGAATAGGGTCAAAATCTGAACCTGAGTCTACTTGATTTCAAAATACCTACAACAGATACGATAACTACCTCCTGTGTGGGGGTCGGTTTCTAAATTCAGTTGACAGGCGAGATTGGTATGTATGGTCAAACTGACTCCTGTGGTGTCCTTGACCCAGAGTATTGCTATATGGTTTTATGTAGACAAACACCCGCTAGCGGGAGCCAGGTTTCAGTCTTTTTGTCTCCGTGGGCTCAAAGGTGGCTCGGCTCTATTTAGCTTCCATGTAAGACCAAGCCCGTCCTCCGCTCACGTGGACCCTGAAGATCCTAATGTCATTGCCCTCTGTTCAGTGTGATTCACTTTCCCCAACCTCCTGCCTGCAGCTTCCTGACTGGCCGCCCGCAGCCCAGTCCATCTTCCACATTCCTGCCTGAGTAATTTTTTTTTTGCCACGCTGCGGGGCGTGTGGGAACGCAGTTTCCTGACCAGAGATTGAACCTGCGCTCCCTGCAGTGTGAGTGCAGAGTCTTAACCACTGGGCTGCCAGGCAAGACCCTGCCTGAGTGATTTTTAAAAGATAAACTAGGATTCTGGTCCTCCCCTTAAACTCATCTAGATCTTCTTTTAGTCCAGAGGATGAAGGCTAACCTTTTTCCATCTTACGGATCTGCCCACCTCTCACTCCATGGTCTCAGATCACCTTTATAGGACACCTGTGCTCACTCTCAGTTTAGAGCTCCGCATTACCTCCTACAGCTGGAATACTCCTTCAATACAGTTTACTAGGCTATTTCCTTCAGCTTAAGCTTAACTCTTATCTTAAACCCCATTTATTCCAAGAAGCCTTCTCTGATCACTGGGACCACCTTAGGTTTCCCATCTCTGTGTTCCCAGCCACATCCATTTCTCATTCTGTATTATGACGAAGAAATTTCCACATATTGACGTATGGGGAAGTCATTTCAGCTATCACATGACTTAACTTGAACTTTATGTTAACTAGAACAGCCTGTTTTGTGGCCTATTAAACATATACTATATATCTGCTTAAGACTTCCCTGGTGGCTCAGAGGTTAAAGCGTCTGCCCGCAATGTGGGAGACCTGGGTTTGATCCCTGGGTCGGGAAGATCTCCTGGAGAAGGAAATGGCAACCCACTCCAGTACTCTTGCCTGGAGAATTCCATGGACAGAGAAGCCTGGTAGGCTACAGCCCACAGGGTTGCAAAGAGTTGGACACGACTGAGTGACTTCACTTCATTTATCTGCTTTAGCTGTTAAAGAAAAGAAAGCATTTAAAAATCAAAATGGATTAACTGTGGTTCAGGTGTCCAAAATGGAGCCAAGTGGCTATCGTGGATGTGGTTTGACATGTTTCAGCTTCACTGAGAACTTGAACTTTATATTAAACTCAAGGACACCACTGCTTCTGGTGCTGCAGCTAAGTCACTTCAGTCAACTCACTCAACTCTGTGAGTCCCCAGAGACGGCAGCCCACCAGGCTCCCCTGTCCCTGGGATTCTCCAGGCAAGAACACTGGAGTGGGTTGCCATTTCCTTCTCCAGTGCATGAAAGTAAAAAGTGAAAGTGGAGTCGCTCAGTCATGTCCGATTCTTAGCGACCCCATGGACTGCAGCGCACCAGGCTCCTCTGTCCATGGGATTTTCTAGGCAAGAGTACTGGAGTGGGGTGCTATTGCCTTCTCCGAAGGACACCACTAGCTGTTCTCAAAACATAAGGTTGCCAGCTACAACCATATGGTCTCAAAGTCTTCGCTTTTAACTATGCAGTCATAACTTAAGTTTAGGGTGATCATGTCCAGAACAATCTTGTTCTGTGCTGTCTTGGGTAAACAATTATTGGCACCTTTTACCCAACTTCAAAAATCTTCCATTTTAGAAGGTGAATGAAATGGTTACATAAACTAACTCTTACTCTTTATAACCTGCTACAGCTCATTTTGAAAATTCTAAGAAATACTGGTCAAAGGATGAATGAAAGCTTTATACTTAAATACATAAATACCTGGATTTTTATGGTGCTATCTTTAAGTTTCCGAAACTTCTGTTTCTGTATAAATCCTTTCACTCTAGCTTGAATAATGATTACACTGCTCCTTATTTGTAAGTACAGTTCTCTTTGATGTTTTGCAGGCAGAAAGGCTCTGTGGGGATTCTGCAAACCCACTGCTGCTTCTCTGTACAGTAAGAACTGTTTTCTGCTTTGCTGTGTCCTGAAGTACCGCTGTAGCGTGAGGGCCGCCCTTTTCTGCTGAAGGAATCTTCTGCGATATACAGCCATCTGAAGGAAGGACTGAATTCGCACGGCAGCACGCCTCTGTTTTTCCAGTCTTCTTGTGACCATTTTACGGAAAGCTTTTTGAATTGTGACCGCAGCTTTTCTTTGAGAATGATGCTCTGTTTCCTGTGAAAGGCCAACCAGAGAAGTTTTATACAGCCCTTGAGCCACAAGAGCTGGACTCTGGCCAGCTTCATGCCGGCTCTCAGTCCTGTGACAGCAGAATGCAGGCTGGGTAGTGGGGGCTGCCATCTTTTTGTCAGGCATGGTTTTTAATTTCTGTCTAACTTTCATGCCTCTGAAAGCAGCCTGAATAGTTCGTGCAGATTTCTGAATGGCTAAAAATTCCTTCCTCTCCACTTTCACTCTGACGTACGACCGGTAGTGATTCTGGATGACAACGACTGCTCTTTTCTTGGCCTGATGATCAGCTCTGGCCTGGTGCCTTCGGTAGCATGACTGAATTCGTGTGGCAGCCAGGTGCATCTGTTGGATACCCCTTCGTGCCTTAAAGCCTCTGAAACAAGACTGGATACAGATGGCTGCCTGGGTTCGCACTGCCACTAGCACTCTGTATCTTCTTTGAACAAAAACTACCTTTGCCCTAAAGTGGAGATAGTGCTTCCGTGTTTTAAAGGCTCTAAAATGCTTCTGAACAGTAATGGCAGCTTGATGCTGCCTTTCCTGAATCAGTCTCCTTATGACCATATCCTGAAACTCAGCTCGGGCACAGGCTGCTGCTTTGAGTGCATCGTGTTGAAGAGCTTTCCTTTTCCTCGCTCTATATCTTTTTTGTATTACTTTTGTAGCCCACTGAAGCTTCTGGTAGGAAAAATGTTGCCTGTACATTCTGTAGGTGCTTTGTATTATGACAGCGGCCCTGTGCTTTTCCCTTAAAAGCTGCCTTGCTTTCAGCCCTTTATATGCAGCCTGAATGACCACCGCAGAATGCCTCCATCTGATGTAAAGTGCTCTTTGCAGTTTTGCAGCTCTGTATGCCCGGTAATGCTGCTGAATGAGAACCGCGGCGTGTTTCCAAGTCTGAAAGGCCAGGCACGCTCTGTGCATTCTGAAGCTTGCCTGGATGAGAGCTGCAGCCCTGTGCATCTTCTGTAACTGCTTCTTTACCATCCGTCTTCTGTAAGACGCCTGGATTATAGTGATTGCTTTCTGTAACTCCAGGAATCGCTGCAAGTGGTGTTTCGCACAGATGGTGGCTCGGTACTTCCTCTGAACAAAAACAGCAGCTTTCTTGAGGGAAAGGAATCTTTTCCTCATCATCACAGACCTAAACCTGCTCTGAATCAGGGTCGCGGAGGCATGCATCCTTGTCAGACGTCTTCGGATTCTCATACCCCTGAACGCAGCCTGGAGTACCAGCGCAGAGCGTCGTTGCTGGAGGTACTGTCTCCGCTGCAGGCGCGCAGCCCGGCCTGCCCGGAACTGCTGCTGGATGACCTGCGAGGCGCGCCTCCAGGCCTGGTACCTCGCCCGCACGCGGTGCCTCCTGAACGCGGCCTGGAGGACCGTGGCCGCCCCGCGCATCTCCTGTGTCTTCTTCCTCACCATCCAGCCCCTGTACAAGGACTGGATTTTGATAGCTGCCTTCTGCAACCGGAGCTGTTGTAAGTGATGCCTTGCGCAAACCTTAGCACGGTATTTTCTCTGAACCCACACGGCGGTCTTCCTGAGAGATAGGAATCTTCTTCTCATCACCAGAGTCCTAAACCTCCGCTGGATTATGGCTGCGGCGGAATGCATGGCTTTTAAGCATCTTCGCGCTCTCATGCCCCTGAAAGCAGCCTGAATGCAGACGGCGGAGCGTCTCAGCTGGCTGTACCTTCGCAGTTGTGCGTGCCTTTCCCTCCCTGCCCGGTACTTCTGCTGCACCGTTTTCGTCACCTTCTTTAACTTATTAAAATAGGCTTGCTGTCGGCGCCCCCTGTAGTGGGCCTGGATGAGCGTGGCCGCGGTCCGCATCCTGCTCAGGCTCTGTCTAACTCTTGCCCCTCTGAGAGCTGCCTGGAGGAGGGCCACGGCTTTCAGAGTCCTCAGGTACTTTGCACGCTGAGCTCTACCTTGGCGGTATGCTCTGTACCTTACCTGAATTACGACGGCTGCTGTTCTCATTTGCTGATACCTCCTCCGTGACTGCTGCATTTTGAAGGCGGCTTTGATGAGAGTGGCTGCCGTGTGCAAGCGCCGGATCTGTCTTCTTGTTCTGACTCCTCTATAGATGGCCTGGATTTTCAGTGCTGCCTTCTTCACACCAAGATATTCCTCACGCTGACGGCCTGCGAGCTTAGCCGCTCGATACCACCTCTGAATGGTGACGGCCGCTGCTCTGTAGCTGGCGTACTTCTTTCTGGCTTGGTACGCTCGGTATCCAGACTGTATGGTGGCGGCTGCCTGGTGCATCTCCTTCACTTTCTTCCTCGCTCTCACACCTCGGAAAGCTGACTGTAGGATTATTGCAGCTGCTTTGGTTTTCAAAAACAAATGACGCTGTTTTCTTCCTGTACGATAAGCCCGATAATGCATTTGAATTAGACGAGCCGCTTTCTTCATGATTTCCCACCTCTTCCGCTGCACGTGCCTTCGGTAGCAGGCCTGTATGATGACGGCACATCTCTGTTGCTTCTGAATCTGCCTCCTAGCTGCTCGGCCCCTCCAGGTGGACTGGAGCGTCACTGCCGCCCGGCGCAGTGCCGTGTACTCTGTCCACTGCCTCAGCCCCGCGGCGCGCGCTCTCAGATGCTGCTGGATCACGGATGCTGCCGTTTTTAACAACCTGAACTCCTTCTGGGCCCTGGCCGTTCTGAAAGCAGACTGAATCTTCACTGCAGCTTCATGTTCCTTTCTCATCTGTTTCCGAACTTTCCAGCCACGGTAAGCAGACTGGAGAGAAATCGCAGCTGTCCTTGTTTTGAAAAAATGCCTTCTTACGGCAGAAACCATCTTGCGTGTCCTGTACCATCTCTGAATCTTGAGCGCAGACTGAAGCATTGATTGATACTTCATCCTCTGACGATAGCCTCTAAAAGCAGCTTGAATTTTCAGAGCAGCTGCAGATTGCTGTTGCAGCTGCCAGCGGACCTTATACCCTCTGTAAGCGGCCTGCAAGCAGGTCACAGCTCTTCTGACTTGCAGGAAGTGCTTCCTCTGCTGGGCCCCTGCCCTGTGTGCACGATAGTAACGCTGAATGACAACAGCTGCTTGACAGACTTTCAGGTAGTCCAGCCGCATCTTTCTCATCCTAAAATAAGACTGCAGCGAAACAGCGGCTTTTCTCTGCAGCCTCACCTGCTTCCGAACCAGGTACCCTCTGAGGAAAGCTTGCAGTTTGATGCAAGAGGCCCGCAGGTGTTCTCTGTGTTGTGCAATTGCTCTTAAATGTAAATATTGTTTGCGGGCTTGCTTCATTCTGACAATGGATTGTAACTTTACTGTAGCCTTTTTGAGCCTCAGAAACTTTCTTCTGGAAGCATAAGCCCTGTAATATGATTGAATCTTTACAATGGATGTGAGGATGTGAAGAAACTTTTTCCTGGCCTGCATTCTCCTGCACGCAGACTGCAGAACGATGACAGCAGAACGCGTCTTCTGGTAAGAGGCCAGAACTTCCTTCGCTGAGATGTAAGCTCGGAAGTGAATCTGAATTACGAGGGTGGCTTTCTTCATCTTCTGGTATGTCTGTAATTGTTGACGTCTCCTTATGTGTGCCTGCAGCCTGATGATGTTTTTCTTAAGGTTTAGAAATCGGAGTCTGTCCTGTCTCATTCTCCAGTACGACTGTAAGACACAAGCAGCCCTGATCTGCTTGCATAAGTTACGTGCTCTCCTTCCCCTGAAAGCAGCCTGCAGGCGGATGGCTGCAGCCCGTTTCTGCAAATAGCCTGTGCGCTCAACCTTTCCTTTCACGTGCGCTCTGTAGTGCTTCTGCAGAGTCAGGATAGACTCTCTGGTCCTTGTGTATAACTTTTGGGCTTGAAAGCACCGAAATCTTGCCTGAATGATGATAACACAAGATCTAAGGTGAATGTACTTCTGTAATTCTCTGTACATCCTATACCAGGATTGTATGACCACAGCAGCTCTTCCTTCTTGAGCGTGTTTCCGGACACGCCATTCTCTGAAAGCTCTTTGCAATGTTATGGCAGCATTTATTTGTGATTGCCTCTTACGTCGCCTCCATCTCCTGAAGGCGGACTGGATTACAAGGGTGGATGATCTTAGCAGTTCATATCTCTGTCGATCCTGCTTGCTTCTAACATGAGCACGCCAGTGCCTCTGAATTGTCATGGTAGCCCAGTGGTATCGTTTGTAAGAAGCGACAGCAATGATCATTCTTATCTTAGATTGCAGGATAATTGAATAATATTTCAATTTCAGAAACTGCTTTCTAGTGGAATATCTTCTCCAGTATCTCTGAAAAAAGTAAGAAAGGACAGAAAATAAAACAGACACAACTTTCTATGCTTAAGACCTTTGAAACTATCACTCTTTCTAACATTTTGCTTAAAAACAAACATATCAAACTTAAAAGCAATATATTTCTAAAGGAGATACTTGTCTCTTTTGTTTACAGTGTGTTTCTGTGTTGATACAACTGTAGCCAATCCAAAAATCTTTCTCCAAATACTAATGATATTTACATAGCATTTGTACTCAGAAATATAAATAAGTTTATGTTATATTAGAATAACATACTAGAAAAAAAAACCTATAGTAATATTCTGCTATCTATTGATTCTAAGTAAGTTCCAGTGAATATATCTCTGGTTCTTATATTCTGCCTTCTATCAAGGTTGATAAGATACCTTATAATGACTGGAAACTGTTCATAGGCCTGGTAATGCCGACAAAGGCCCATACAGTCTCAGCTATGGTTTTCCCAGGAGTCATGTACAGATGTAAGAGTTGGACCATATAGAAGGCTAAGAGCCAAAGAATTGATGCTTTCAAATTATGGGGCTGAAAAAAACTCTTAATAAGAGTCCCTGGGACAGCAAGGAGAGCAAATCAGTTAATTCTCAAAATCAACCTTGAATATTCATTGGAAGGACTAATGCAAAGCTGAAGCTCCAATTCTTTGGCCAACTGATGCAAAGAGCTGACTCACTGGAAAAGACTGATGCTGGGAAAGACTGAAGTCAAAAGATGGGGGCAGCAGAGGATGAGATGGTGAGATAGCATCACTGACTCAATGGACATGAGTTTGAGCAACCTCTGGGAGACAGTGAAGGATAGGGAAGCTCAGCATGCTGCAGTCCCTGGGATCACAAAGAATCAGGCATGACTTAGCAACTGAACAACAAATGTCAACAAAGAGTTCTGAGAAATAAGTGAGCCAGATCACTTTCTGAGTCAGTGTTTTCATTAAGAATACAATTTAGGAATTATAGTTACTTGGTTAAAGACTGTAATTCTGGAAGGACTTGAGGAGTAAGAAGCCGTTTGCCATCTGCTTCCTTCCCAGCACCTCCTGTTCCCTAACCCTGTAATTATCCCAGCAATGTGCAAGCTGTGAAATCTCGAGCAGATCCTGGCTGCTGGTCTTCAAGCTCTGGACAGTCTGCTCTAGCTATAAGACGATTCTTCTGTCCAAAACACTCCAAATATTGCTAAGATGTGGTGGGAAGTAATGGAAGGATTAAAAGTCTCAGATAAAAAAATCAAAGATGCAACTAAGAACCAAATGGGAATATCAGAACTAAGAAACACAATAACCAAAACAACAAAACCTCACTGGGATGGCTCAATAGTGGAATGTAGATGACAGAAGAGTCAATGAACTTGAAGATCAATGCAAAGTATCAATGCAGAACAAGAAAGGAAAAAAAAATGATTGGGGAAAAAATTGTCTCGACCAATATATCCTTCAATAGGCAAATGGATAAACTACTGTAGTATATCTATAAAATGGAATGTCATTCAGTGTAAGCTACTGAGGCAGGAAAAGACTATTTAAACTTAAATGTGTATTTGTGAAGTGAGAGAATCTATCTGAAAAGGCTATATATCTCTGAATTCAAACTATAGGACATCCTGGAAAAAGCAAAAATAGTAAAAACAACAGTGGTTGCCAAGGATTTTGAAGAAAGGTAAGATATGAATATGTGAAGCAGAAAGGATTTTTAGGGCAGGATTTTGTCAAACACATAACTATACCACATAAACAGTGAAACCCTTGGAAACTAAGGACTTCAGTTAATTATAATGCATCATTGCTGGTTCATAAATTGCAAACACGATACCATAAAAAAAGAAAGCAAAGCAACAGAAATGATAAAATCTGCACTAAGAGAATATGATTCTCATGTACTCCTTGAAATTTTATTATGATCGAAAGCAAAAATTATAATATTGCCTGATGTGGTTTCAGTTGTATGTAAGTTTAATAAATAAAACTGCTGCTGCTGCTAAGTTGCTGCTACAACATAAAAGCGAGGGAGGGGAGCAAAGGGATCTAGATGGTGGTAAGTTTTCTACATTCCATTTAAAGGGATAAAGTATTGATTCTAAGTAAAAGTTTTGTATACTGAAATGCCTATAATAAACCAAAAAACAAAACAAAAAAAGACACCAACCCCCCCCCAAAAAAACCAAAAAACACAAAAAAATCTCCCAAATAAATCCCTGTACAGAGGAATAAAATAATTATTAAAATGAAAAAAGATAAACTAAAATGAAACACTAAAAAGTATTCAAATAATTGAAGAGACAGGAAAGGGGGAGCAGAAAAATGAAAGAAAGCTAACATTCAGAAAATAAATGATAAAATGACAGACCAAAGCCCAAACATATTGATAAATATCTGAAATATATATGGCCTAAATCACCAATTAAAAGAGATTTTCAAAACATAAAAACTAAGTGCTGTCAAGACTTCAAGCCGTTTATAATGATTTAAGTCACTAATAAGTAAAATAAAGAAAAAAAATAGACCCTGAAAATGATAATCAAGTGAAAGCTAGTTTGGTTATAGTAAGAACATGCAAAGTAGACTTTAGAACAAAGAAAATTATGAAGGATAAAAAGGAACAATAAACAATGATAAAAAACTTTACTCACCTAGAGGACAGAACAATTCCAAATGTGTACACACCTAACAAAACCTTTTCAAATACATGTAGATAAAACTGAAGAGGGAAAGACAACATCCACAGTTATGTTGGAGACTTAACCACCGCTTTCTTGGCACAAGAATAAGTAAACAGAACGTCACTAAGGACATAAAAGGACTATCGACCTTATATTTAGAGAAAACTGCATCCAACAACAACAGAATACACGTTCTTTTCCAGTACACAGAACATTCACCAAGACCAAGGACGAACTTTTTCTGTAAATCATTTACAGGCAAATCACTGACAAAGAACTTGTATCCAGTATATAGAAAGAAATCTCAAAACTCAATAAGATTAGCACTCAGTTATAAAAATGGTCAAAAGATTTCAACACACTTTATAAAGAAGATGACTGAAAGGCAATTAAGCATTTGAAAATATATACATAGGCTTTGAGAAAATGCAAATTAAAACCAAGAGACCACTACACACTTATCAGAACGGGTGAAACACAAGCGATCAGCGTTGCTGAGGATATGGAGCAATTAGAACCCTTACACACTGGGGGTGGGCATGCAAAATGGAATAAGCCAGTCTAGACAGTTTGGCGATGTCTAAGCTATGGTTTTTCCGGGAGTCATGTATGGATGTGAGAGTTGGACCATAAAGAAAGCTGAGTGCCAAAGAACTGATACTTTTGAACTGTGGTGTTGGAGAAGACTCTTGAGAGTCCCTTAGACTGCAAGGAGATCCAACCAGTCCATCCTAAAGGAAATCAGTCCTGAATATTCACTGGAAGGACTGATGCCGAAGCTGAAACTCCAATACTTTAGCCACCTGATACGAAGAGCTGACTCATTTGAAAAGACCCTGATGCTGGGAAAGATTGAAGGCAGGAGGAGAAGGGGACGACAGAGGATGAGATGGTTAGATGGCATCACCTACTCAGTGGACATGAGTCTGAGTGAACTCCGGGAATTGGTGATGGACAGGGAGGGCTGACGTGCTGCAGTCCATGGGGTCACAAAGAGTTGTACACGACTGAGTGACTGAACTGATCTGTAAAGCTAAACATATACTTACCAAATGACCCAGCAATCCCATTCCTAAATATTTACCCTAACAGAATGAAATCACCTAAAACTGGAAACAATGCAAATATCCTTCAACAGATGAATATATAATCAAACTGTGGCACACCCATACCAGGGAACACTACTCAGCAATGAAGGAGAATACATCCACTGCTACATGCAACAGCTGGGTGAGGCTCAGAGGCCTCTTGCAGAGAGAAAAAGGCCAATCTCAAAGGCTTACCTTGAAAGGCTCCATTATGTGATATTTTTAAAAATGCAAAACTATAGTAATAGAGAACAGAGCTTGGTGCATGGGTGTGGAGGGGAGAACGGACCACAGAGAAATGGAATGCAAAAGTTCTTCTGGGAGATAGACTGTTCACAACCTGTGTGTGTGTTTAAATTTGTGTAACTGCACACCAAAAAAGACATGCACATTTTACTGAGTGTTATTAATAATTTGAAAATTAAAATTTTAATTTTGCTCTGCATAAAGTTAAAATTTATTAAACTTACATTTAAAAAAATAGATACTATATCTAAGTAAAGGTATTTAAGACTTCTTGCGTCAGATAATAAAATCATTTTAGGAGGCTTTTAAAGAAGGCCTGAATAAATAGGTATTGATTAATACCATGTTCAGTAGCTAAAGATATCAGTTCTAACTAAACTGACATATTCAGTTAAATCTCAAATTCTGATATTTTTTAAACTTCAGATTCAAAATCTGTAAGGAAATGCAGAGGACTTAGGATGGCTAAAAACTTCTTAAAGAAAACAAAAGAAGTCTTTGTCTACCAGACGTTCAGATTTCTTATAAAGCTGGAGTATATGGTTCGATGGTAGACAAAAAGAACAATGAAATAGTAAAAAAATTCTAGAAAAAGAACCACATGCATAAGAATCGGTGTTCGGGGCATCCCTGGCAGTCAGCCCTCAGGACGCTGCTTCCACTGCAGGGGACGGGGGTTCAGTTTGGTGGGAGCTAAGACCCCACATGCTGCACTGCGCAGCGAAAAGAAGACTTGATGTGCACTACGGGTAGCACAGTGAGGCAAGGGCGGTCATTTCCGTGAACTGTAACCGAAACAACGGCTATCCGTACATACAGAAAGAAATATGGTCCCTAGCACAAATCATATGCAGCAATTAATTTCAAGAGAGCTCTAAATGTGAAAGACCACACATTAATGCTTTCAGAATAGAATATAGTGTAGGAGAATATCTTTAAGGTCTTAGCAGTTAAACAAGTACTCCTCAAATGGTTCAAAAAAAAAAAAAACCCACCTACACACACAACCCACTAACCACAGAAGAAAATTAAGAATTTTCACTGGAAATATATAAAACTATAAGTAATGGTCTGGGAGAAGATATTTACAACATATGTATCCAACAAGGACCAATAACCAGAATATATAAAGATCTCACACAAATCCACAAGAAGGCAAACAATCAAAATAAAAAATGGGAAAAAAAAGATCCTTGAAAAAACACTTAACAAAAGATTTTCAATATGAAGAGGTGTTCAATGTCATTCATTATCAACAAAATGCAAACTAAAACTATTCTAAGGTACCACTACACACTGACTAGAATCATTGAAATTAAAGAGATAACCTCCAAGTATTTTAAACAGCAGGTGGTCCTATAACCAGCTTAGAATACTCCTTGTCAGTATCTACTAAAACTGAAACACGTATGCCTTAAGGCAAACAACTGTACTTATAGGTATGTGCCAAACAGAGTGTATATACTTCACACCAAAAGGCACGTTCATAAAACCTTTAGTTATATAGCTCAAAACCAGAAACCCAGATATCCATCAACAATATAAGAGATGAATAAATTGTAGGATATCATATGCTGGGAAAGACTGATGACAAGAGAAGAAGGGGGCAACAAAGGATGAGATCCTTGGATCACCAACTCAATGGACATGAACTTGAGCTAACTTCAGGAGAGAGTGGAGGACAGGGAAGCCTGGTGTGCTGCAGTCCATGGGGCCTCAAAGAGCTGGACAGGACAGAGCCACTGAGCAACAGCAACAAAATGGAGAGCGAACAAGACAGCACGGGGCGCAGAATTAAGCTGCTCCCCCTGTCGGAGCAAAGGAGGTGCTTCGATTTGTTTGATCCTCATGTTCAACATAGCCAAGAGTTTTACAGGCAGTGGGGAGATACCAAATATTTGTTAAAGTGCTAGATAAAATATAGAAGCCTAAAATTTAATTTAAAACTTTATCATATTTTACTCTCTTAAAAATGTCATTAAACCTTTCTAAATCTAAAAATTCAGAATACCATACCTGAATAATAGATGCGGATTTACTGTGAACTCTTTCTAGTTTTTCCTTTTTCAACATTAATAGTTTTCTCTTTGCTAAGGCTCTTCGCCAGTATTTCTGAATGACCAAAGCTGCGCTGACCTTCTTTTTAAATCGTTGTTTAGTGAGGAAATTGATTATAGCTGATTGAATAGTTCTTGCAGCTTTGTCTCTCTCCTAAAAGAAGAAAAAGGCAAATATAATTTAAACAATCACTTGAGGCCCTAAGTCAGAAGAAGTCAGATTGGGCTTCCCAGGTGGCTCAGTGGTAAAGAATCTGCCTGCCCATGCAGGAGACGCAGGAGATGCGCGTTGATCCCTGGGTTGAGAAGATCCCCTAGGGGAGGAAATGCCAACCACTCCAGTGTTCTAGCCTGGGAAATCCTGTGGGCAGAGGAGCCTGGCGGGCTGCAGTCAGAGGGGTCACAAGAGCCAGAGAGAACTGAGCAACTAAGCAACAGCAACAGCCTCTCAGATTACGGTGGGGTGAGCCCACGCTCGATGTTGAAAGGTTTGCCCACAAAGGGCTGTATAGTCAAAGCTACAGTCACGTTCACATATGAGAGTTGGACTATAAAGAAGGCTGAGCACCAAAGAACTGATGCTTTCAAATTGTGGTGCTGGAGAAGACTCTTGAGAGTCTCTTGGTCAGCAAGGAGATCAAACCAGTCAATCCTAAAGGAAACTAATCCTGAATATTCATTGGAAGGACTAATGCTGAGCCAAAGATCCAATACTTTGGCTACCTGATGCGAAGAGCTGACTCACTGGAAAAGACCCTGATACTGGGAGAGATGGAGGGCAGGAGGAGAAGGGGAAGACAGAAACAGAAGATGAGACGGGTGGATGGCCTCATCAACTCGGTAGACACGAGTCTGAGCAAACTCTGGGACATAGCTGAAGGACAGGGAAGTCTAACATGCTTCAGTCCATGGGGTTGCAAAGAGTCAGACGTGACTGAGCGACTGAACACAAAGTAGGAGAAAAAAGAAAGGAAAAAGAGACTCAAATAAACAAACTGCTTTACAGTATAAGGAAGTATTGTTTTTTGCTTTTAATTGGGTGTACTGTGTTTATTATTAATGTGTATTTACTTATTTGGCCGCACCTCACAGCATGTGGGATCTTAGTTCCCCAACCAGGGAATGAAGCCACATCTCCTGTATTGGAAGCTAGGAGTTTTAACTGCTGGACCACCAGGGAAGTCCTGGAAGTATTGTTTTGCTGCACTTTGAAGAAAGGAATCACAAAGAAGAAAAAAAGAGGCAGAACATCCTCTTCTACCGCCAGAATACACGGTGGCTTTAAGCATAGAGGCTCAAGAGGACAGAGCTCGGGGCTGGGATAAGTGGCGTCAGAACTGCCTGTGGTGTCAGTATCCAAAGAGGAGCTGGCTGCCTTGGGAGCTCCCTGCACATCTCTACTTCTAACAGTGGACGTCAGTGAATAATAACAGGTTAAATGCCAGGTATCAGGCACCATTCTAAACACTGCGAGAATGAGCCATCCAACCTCACAACAACCGTGAGAACAGAGGAAGCGGCCCTACCCCCATGGCCTTGAGGAAACCCGGGCAGGGAGGTCAAGTAGACAGCTGGTTCCCCAGGGGTCAGCCAGCCAGGATTTGATGTAGGCAGTCTGGCTTCAGAGTTCGTGCTCCTAATCACTTTGCTACTCTGTAAGGCTAGACTCATTACTTCACCTCACTTGAATTAGACACGGGAATATAAATTGTTCCTCTGGTGGAGAGGAACAACGTACAGGCTGTCTGATGGTCCTTTGGGTTGCTGCGTGGGACAGTGCGCCGTGCGAGGGCAGGCTCAGCACAGAGGTGAGCTGTAGGTGCTGACAGGTATTTAGCTACAACCGGAAACCACGCAGCATGAGAACACAGCTAGGGAAGGGATCAAATTGCTATTCTAAGTCTGGCCACCGGATGTGAAGAGCCTACTCATTGGAAAAGACCCTGATGCTGGGAAAGATTGAGGGCAGGAGGAGAAGGGGACGACAGAGGATGAGATGGTTGGATGGCATCACCGACTCAATGGACATGAGTTTGAGCAAGCTCCGGGAAATACTGATGGACACGGAGGCCTGGCGTGCTGCAGTTCATGGGATCGCAAAGAGTCAGACAGGACTAAGCGACTGAACAATGACAACAATCCAGGTCTGAAATGGTGCAAGAGAAAAAATGGTATGAATCGCTAAAATTTTGCTACTTTACAGGTACTAAGAACTTTATCATAAATACATTGTAATTCAGAACTAAGGAGCAATCTTGGGTGAAATATATTTCTGAAATACCTGCTAAGATTTATTAAACATGAATACTTCTTTTACACTCTCCAAATAAATATAGCATTATTAGTGAAAAGAGCAGAGGATTAAAATAGTTCATTCAGTTTGACCAAGGAGACCATTTCTAACATTGTGAAAAATGACATTTTTTCCGAACTCAAGAAAACACTTATTTTATGTTAATGCAAAATTCGTGCTATCAGGGACACAGAGAGACAACCCTTCTCCCTGTGCTCAGGTCCTAAATGTTCTGAGAAGTTAAACGATGGAAACCAAAATGCCATTTTTAAACTAACAAACGATAGCCTGGAAGACAGTTTCATGGCAGACAGAATGAGCTTGGCTAATCAAACTGCAGAGTCTGAAAGGGGACACCCAGGCCAGAGAGGCACTGGTTGGGGGCAAGCCTCCCAGAGCACAGTGCGAAAAAGGAAAGGAAAGCTCCTGTTTCCCAGAGGCATGTCAGAGTTCAAGAGGAAGGAGGGAAGAGATGAATCAGACAACCCCAGTTTACTTTTCACAAATTCACAATGTGCATAAGTTATTCCATGTTCCCTGGAGCAGAGTGAAAGGGAGGACAAAGCCTGGAAAAAATACCCAATGAAGGAAACATTGGACATTAGGGAGAAATATGCACCCCCTACACACACAATCATGAAATTACCTCGGTAATTTCCTACATCAGTAAAATGTAAAAACAATACCAAGAATCATTCAGCTGACATTTTATGAACAATTTACATTACAGTATTTCCTTACTTACTGGGCTTCCCAGGTGGCTCAATGGTAAATAATCTACCTGCCGATGCAGGAGATACAAGAGATGTGGGTTGGAACCTGGGTGGGGGAGATCCCCTGGAGAAGGGAATAGCAACCCACTCCAGTATTCCTGCTTGGGAAATCCCATGGACAAAGGAGCCTGGTGGGCTATAGTCCATTGGGGTCTCAAAGAGCTGGACATGACTGAGTGGCTGAGCACACACACACTTCATTTTTGAGGAGTACCTGATGGTGTTTTAGATCTTTTTTTAGCTTATATTGTCTCCAAGTTGTTTGTATAAGTCGAGCGGCTCTCGTTTCTTTGCGAAGATCCAAAAGCCTCGCACAAAGAAATGACAAATAGGTAATCACCACCTAAGAGAGAACATAAAAGATGAAGACAGAAGTTTCTATGAGACAAAGAGCATGAAACTCCCTATCATCTGAGACTCTGTTTACTCAGAGTTATTACTGTTAAGGAACTTTTACTTTACCTTCTCATCAGGGATTGTGTTTGACATATCTGAGTGATGGATCATGGCAGGTATTCCACCAAGGTCTCTAGCTGCAGACCTAACCAACTGAAAATTTTTCTTTTCATTTTCCAGGAGTTCTTTGTATAGTTCTGAAGTATTTTCTGCAATGCAAGTAAAACAGAGAGATCAGATTATACTGCGAGGACCAGAAATCAGACAGTGAAAACACTGGAGAAGTAAATTAACTGAAAGGGACAAACCCTGATCAGGTGATTTAAGAGACAAATCCAGAAAACTTCCGTCAGATTCAGATGATGAGTTCAGCACCACGCAACCAGTGTGTGTGCACTCCACGGTCTGCGTGGTTCGCTGACATATGGCGTCAAAAGGAACATAGCAAGGATGGTAGTGGTGGATCAGGTAACACAACACCCGGCCGTCCGAGAAAGACACTGTGAAGTTCTCCACCTGATGAGAGATGTCAGAAAAAGAATGGACTGTATTTAGGTAAGAATACAGATACTGACGGCTTTACAGTCCATATTTCCTTTTAATAGCTAGGACTGGCATGCTAATTTGTAGTAGCACCTAGTGTGATACCACGTGTATGCTCCGCTGTGTCTGACTCTTTGTGAACACGTGGACTGTAGCCTGTCAGGTTCCTCTGTTCATGGAATCTCCCAGGCAAGAATACTGGAGTGGGTTTGCCATCGCCTTCTCCTGGAGATCTTCTCGACCCAGGGATCAAATCCATGCCCCCTGCATTGGCAGGCAGATTCTTTACCACTGAGCTACCTGGGAAGTTACACTGTATACTACCACATTCATGGCCAAATTCTCACCTCCAAAATATTATATGATTGTGCTGGGTTGGAGAGTGGTCATCAAAAAATTCATGTCCTTCCCAGACTCTCAGGATGTGATCTTGTTTGAACATAGGGTCATTGCAGATTTAACCAGCTAAGATGGGACCATACTGGAGTAAGACGAGGTTTTGATCTGATATGACTAGTGCCCTTATGAGAAAGGGAGAGAGACATAGAGACAAGACGTGTAGGGAGAATGCCGTGTGAAGACAGGCAGTGACTGGAGCGCTGTGTCTACGTACCTAGAAAAGCCAGGGGACTGGAGTCAAGAGAAAGGCGTGGGACGCAGGACTGCAGTACCAGGGTCTTTGGGGCTCTCTAGTACTTACTTAAAACACAGACAATCATATATCTGACAGTTTTTCTGTTTTACATTCCTTACGGGATATGTTATCTGTGTGCATCAGGACCATTTATTTTCATGTATTTATACTTAAACATACATTTCATATAGCAATGGAGGATCAATCTAACAAATGATTATAAAAGACACAACTCAGACTATTTCCTTCCTCTGCCCAGTGGGGCAAAGTCCTCTAATGTCCCTTTGTGCGTGGTGGGTTTGTTTGCATTCACCTTTGTAATAAGAGTTTCCCTGGTGGCTCAGACAGTAAAGAGTCTGTCTACAGTGTGGGAGACCCGGGTTTGATCCCTGGGTCAGGAAGATCCCCTGGAGAAGGAAATGGCAACCCACTCCCATGTTCTTTCCCAGAAAATTCCATAGAAAGAAGAGCCTGGCGGGCTACAGTCCACAGGGTTGCAAAGACTCAACTGAGTGACTTCACTTGTAATAAGAGTATGATCCTTTGGCATCCCAGTTCTATGCAAGCATTGCCTTTTAAGACTACCAACTAGGGCATTTTTTTTCCCTAGTAAGACATAAAATAATTGTTCATTACACAATTGGTGACAATATCTGATGAAACTAGGTATGTGATGGCACCCTTACTCATTAGAGGAATAGTTTGCTTGTACATATTAACTAAGAGGGAATACAGGGATACATGTAACTGACTCACTTTGTGTATGGCAGAAATGGACACACTGTAAAGCCATTATACTCCAATAAGAAAAAAAA
>SJYQ01004171.1:69260-110583 GCA_006410935.1 Redunca redunca
TGCCGTTCTCCTGAAATGCATATGAAATGCAAGTAAGCTCAGACCACTAATCAAATACGAGACAGTGATTATAATTTCACAGAGAGAAATCAGAGACCAAAAAGGAACATCACATATATGAAATATGTTAAAGTATACTTCCACTCTTTTATATATGTACATGATCTCGTTTAAGTTTGTGAACTTTTAGGTAGCAAAGTGAAACCACATATATATTTGACTCTGAAAAAAATTTTCTAGAGTGTTTTTAAAGAATTAATCTCAAGATTTCTATAATCTTCTTACCCACATCTTTCCAGAGGTGCCTGTCTTTCCGAACAATTAACCGCCGAGCTTCGATTTCAATTTCAAGCTTTTTCATAGCCTTGACCATTTTTTCAGAAGTAAATAAGCGGCACGCGGCACGACGCAACCTGTTCAACCTGCACCGAGCTGTGTAAGCTCTGAGAGACACCTCGTCCTTGGTAGGAGCTTTCGGGACACTTATTTTACGTTGACTCTCTACTCCCAGAAGAAGAGTGGAAGCATTTACTAGGTCAAAATGAAAGAAAGGACATTTCTGGTTAAACGATACATGCATACACTTTAAAACCTAGCAATAAATGCAGCTAAAGGTGGCCAAGACAGAATCTGTTCCCTGTGCTTTCTAGCCTGCTCCTCTCCTTCCCACCTCAAAGTGAAGGTGTCATCCTTCACTCAGAAGCTTAGGCTGTCCTATGCTGCTGCTGCTGCTAAGTCGCTTCAGTCATGTCCAACTCTGTGTGACCCCATAGACAGCAGCCCACCAGGCTCCCCCATCCCTGGGATTTTCCAGGCAAGAGTACTGGAGTGGGGTGCCATTGTGCACCAATTGACTGAACCTGAAAACTGTATCCCAAATCTAACCATTTCTTATAACCACTGTTGTCCAGGTTCCAACATGATCTCCTCTAACCCAGACTCATGAGAGAGCCTCCTAGCTGGCTTCTCTGCTTCCATACACTTTATCAAAAGATAAGCTCCTAAAGGATGGGATTTGTTGGGAGGGAGTATAAGAGGGAGGGGACATACACATATCCATGGCTGATTCATGCTGATTTTTGACAGAAACCAACACAATACTAAAAGCAATCATCTTTCAATTTTAAAAATAAATTTTAAAAGAATAATCATTAAAAAAGTAATGGAAAACATCAAAAAGGTAAAAAGTCAATATGCTTGAATACATTGTTTAAAAAGTTATATTTCTCTATTCCAAAGAGAAATAGAAATAATATTTAAAAATAAATTAATAAAGGTTTAAAGAAAGAATGTGATTTGTTAAAGTCAAATTTTGAAATGCAATTTGAATTTTCATAGAGCACATCTTCTCCCAAAGAAAGAACTAAAGATCATGTTGTGTTTACTTTTGGAGAAAAAGCAAAGTACCTAATCAAAGGTAGAATTCCTATATACACTTCTCTAACAAATGCAGACCAGTGTCTGCTGGAACATTACAGCAAGAGGGAAATCATCCCCCTTAAAGTCAGCCTGTGTGATGCCTGGGCAAGTTAAGTATTTTAAAGGGGTTTTCTTTATCTGGAGTTGAACTTATCTCTGTAACTTCTATGGGAGAGTAGCCCAAGTAAATCTGCCTTGTCTCAGGAGAAAATCCCTTAAATACTCGAAGAACACCATGTTTCCATCACATTCCATACTTTGAGTTTTTCTCTTTTCCAGAACTACAGTGAAATATTTTAAAAATTCCTCAGATCCACTGGTTTTTAGACCTCTCACCATCATATACTTGGCCACAAACATCTTAAACAGGGTCCCATAGAGACAATATTCCTAACAGGCCATACGAGACAAAGTGATCCGCCAGGGCACTCCACTTTATTGATGCAGCTAAGACTGGACTGGGTTTCTAGGCAGCCATGTCTCACTGTTAATGCAGACTGAATCTGTCTTAAAATAAAACCCATTCACTGAAAAGGCTGGAAATGACACTGGCTGATGAGCAAAAAAGGAAGTTCAGTACTTACAGCACAAAATTCTCTCACCTGCACAATAACTAGCGTTTGTGTTAATGACCTAGTGTGCTGTGCCACTAACTACACCATGATACACTTGTGAAAGTGAAGTCACTTCAGTAATGTTCAACTCTGCGACCCTACATAGCCTGCCAGGCTCCTCTGTCCGTGGGATTTTCCAGGCAAGAATACTGGAGTGGGCTGCCATTTGCTTCTCCAGGGGATCTTCCCAACCCAGGGATTGAACCTAGGTCTCCCACCTTATGGGCAGACTCTACCATCTGAGCAACCAGGCTTTGAAGCCCAATAAATCTATACAACTAAAGAATGAAAAAATCATGTTAAAAGTGACCCGTTAGATAAAATATTATCAAATTTAAACATTAACTTCATGTTTACCTTCAGAAATATTTGTTTTTACAGTGAAGTCGTCAGGAGTTAATATAAAATTTAGCCACCAAGTGAAGCCCTGTTCCTGCTTCTCCTTCCAACGTTCATCATAAAACATGTTTTTTGCAGCAAACGGCATTGGATGTCTAGGTATACCTAGGAATACAGTTAGGTTAAAGCATAAACATTTTTCCTTTAAATTATTATCCAATCTATAGCAATAGGCTATCGTCAGCAAGATCACCTTTCAGACACTGAACAATGTTTGCTTTCCTACTTCCTGCTGGAAGGAGCTGAAAGCATTGGGGTGTGCTGTGCTGTGCTCAGTCACTCAGTCGTGTCTGACTCTGTGACCCCGTGTACTGTTGCCCGCCAGGCCCCTCTGTCCATAGAATTCTCCAGGCAAGAATACTGGAATGGGTTGCCCTCCTCCAGGAGATCTTCCCAACCCAGGGATCAAACCCAGGTCTCCTGCATTGCAGGTGGATTCTTTACCATTTGAGTCACCAGGGAAGCCCAAGAATACTGGACGGTTAACCTATCCCTTCTCCAGGGACTCTTCCTGACCCAGGAATCAAACTGGGGTCTCCTGCATTGTAGGCAGATTTGCTACCAGCTGAGCTACTAGGGAAGCCCATTTTGGGGTATAAAATGTAGTAAAAGAGAAAAAGTAAGGCAGTACCTCCCAGTTATTTAGAAATCCCAAGAAAAGTGAATCAACTTCATTGAACTCTGAGAAAATATCCTAATTGTTATTGGGACACATACTTTAACAATTCTTCAAGGCTTTTATTCCATTAAAAAAAATCAATTCATTTCCACTTGAAATGCAATTAATGCTTCATTCAGTGTCAGTTTTTCATAGACTTTAAAGATATTAAACACTTGCCTGCTTTTAGTGCTTTTATGAAGGTCAAGTTAGACTGAGCCACAGGAACAAAGGGTCTTGTCCTTTTGTTTGTTTTAGAAGTAGGAGTTCTGTATCCTAATGAATCTACAATCATGAGAAAAAGAATAGCATTTTAAAAGTAAAATAAATTCTGCAAATGAACTGCTATCAACTTAAAATTTACACTCTCCAAAATCATATCCATTTAGCAGATGCTGAGTAACCACTGTGTGCCAGGATATGAACTTGGGTAAATAACACCTATATCTGAAAGTTACAGACCAGAAACTACAAAGTATTTTGTGTCGACAGAAGCTACGATTGAGATTGAACCAGCTCACTGTGTGTGTGTGTGCCTGTGTGTGTATGTATATATACAACGAGGTGCTGAGAATGCAGAATGGAAAGATGTGGTTCCAGCCCTCAGGATGCTCTGGGTCCAGAACAGAGGAGTAGAAAGAATCACAGTACATTACATCAGAAGTATACGAGGAGCCTGGGACAAGGGGAGGCACCTGAAAGGCAGGACAGCCTCCTGGAGAGGGCGCCCCTGAGCTGATCCTGCAGTGGACAAGACACACCAGGCACAGGGCCTCTGACTGAACTGCAAGGTGGTGCCTGGAGCCAAGAACACAGACAAGAAAACCAAGACAAAAAAGAGGTTGGAAGAGGAAGAAAGGGATTAAAAAGTATGAAAAACGACAGTGATGGCTAGTAGTTGAATACTTGCGCCAGGCGCTCTCAGAGTCTTGTAATTTAGGTTACTGATGTAGTCAGCACCAGAAATCGATCAGAAGTGCACCATCGTCTTCTATGTTTTATGGAGCCTAGAGCAACTATGCTACTTGGTCAAGGTCATGCATGCTAGGAGGTAGCTGAGCTAGACAGTATGGCTCCAGAGCTTGCACTGTAATTCAGTTCCAAGTACCTGGTGGGCTAGTGAAGGATTAAGGTCCAGGCAGTCACACTGTCACATGTATTTCAGAAGATGGAATGGACAGTGGACTGGAGTCAAGACTAGAGACGGAAGCGAAAAGGAAGCAATCCCAGGGGCCTAAGTCAGGTATGATGAGAATTTAAAGGAACAAAGAAGAGGTGGAGACAAAACCAGAGAAGAGCTGTTTTCATAGCAGAACTTGTAACAGGGCTTAATGTCAACTGACTAGGCAAGTGATAGAGAATTCCCAGGCCTCACCCAGGTGATGAAGTAGGCGGTGGGTGGTACCTACAGGAGGTAGACAGTGGGGGTCTATACAGGAGGTAGATGGTGGCAGTGGGGAGGAGTGGCTGCCTACAGGGAAAGTACAGGAAAGTCACAGAGGAAAACAGCCTGTCCTGATGCACTTCACTCCCGCAAAGGCGGGTTTCACACCAGCTTGTGCTGCTGCTCCCTACAAACCAGGAGCTAATTAACAATTAATAATAAAGCCAGCGGCAGGAAAGCCAAGGCCCAGGGCAGAATCCAGCCCACAGCTGTTTGTGTACAATCTGCAAGCTAAGAAGTTTTCACATTTATGAACACTAGTTAAAAACAAAATAGACCTCCAAATAGTTTTATTTCATGACACATGAAGACAATATGAAGTTCAGATCTCGGTGTCCATAAATAAAGTCTTCTTGGCACGGAGTCACAGCCGCTCACGTCCGCATTGCCTGTGGCTGTTTCCCTGTCAGCAATGGGAGGGCCCAGTGGTTGTGACAGACGTCACATGAGCTGCAAAACCTGGATATTTACTATCTGGACCTTCAGAGAAAAAGCGCTCAGCTTTGACTTAGAAGAATTGCAAATCCATGCCAACTGTCAAAATAAGGAATATGACCACATTGTTACATAATATCTATTAGGTTATAAGTGTCTTTCTGTCTTAACATGCTTAAAAATATGAGTTCCTCGTTCTGAAGGCTTGCACAAGCTAGTCCCTCTGCCTACAACCATTTTGTTCTGTGGGAGACTTCCTTGGAAACGTCTCACGGCTTCTGGTCATTCCCATAAAGCCAAGTAAAGTGCCCCCACTTCTGCGATTTCACGATTCCCTGGGCATAGCTCCAAGGACGGGGAGCGGCTGAGGACAGGAATGATGTCTTTTCTCCCAGTATCCACAGAGCCTAGAACAATGCATACCACACAGCAGGTAACTTATCAGAGTTGAATAAATGCACCTTGAAAAGCTGACTTCTTTCTCTGCAGATGTTGCAGGGTCTTGCACGTCACTGTAAGAACCTGGCTTCCAGTGAGATGAAAGGCCATCGGGGGTATAGAAATGGAGCGTGTTAGAATCCAACTGATGACTATTTTAAAAGCATTGCCCTGGCAGCTAAGTGGAAAACAGACTCCAGGGAAGGCAAGGGTGAAGGCAAGATCCAACAGGGGACCTGCAGAGACATGGGCTCGGATGGGGCCGTCGGTGATGGTGAGAAGTTGACCCAGTTCTGAATGTACTTGGAAAGAAGACAGGATTTGTTGATGGACTGAATTTAGAATCAGGCAGACTGTCTGAATTTATAGAGAAAGGTTAGGAGAGAAACATACTTAGGGACACCCCAAGGTGTGGGGCCTGAGATGAGAGGAGATCATAAGAGAAGTGTGTTGGACCGACACACCAGGGAGAGACACCACAGGACTGGGGATGGCAAAGGGCTGCTTTTGGACAAATTAAAGATGCTCATTAGGCAGTCAAGTGGAAATAAAAGACATTGGATAAACCAGTCTACCGATGAGAGGTCCATCCTAAAGATGTAAAACTGGAAGGCCTCCATGCAGTACTGAAAGCTGTGAGATGGCCTGAAAGCATTAAGGGAATGAGCAAAAGTGTGAAAAAGTTTCGGTGGTTGAGTCAAATTTAGAGGCTGGAGCGACAGACACAGAGGAGCCCCCAGGGAGGCGGGAAAAGAACCAGGAGGAAGTGGGAGTGGCAGGGTAAAGCGGTCCCAGAGAGGTTGCCTAGTAGTTCAAGATGAAGACTGAGAAATAACCTCTGGATTCAGTGCGGAGATGTTGATGACCTTGACAAAACAAGGTTTTACTAGAGTCATCAAAATCTGGTTGAAGTGACTTCAACAAAGAGGAGAACTAGAAACAGCTAATAAAAGCATCTTTCAAAGTGATTATTTTTGTTTATATTAAAAAGCACGTTTTAATTCAAGCATAATGTTTACATGGAAAAGTATACAGAATCAGTGAACTATCACAAAATGAACATGTAGGTTCTTTCAAGGAGTGTTGCTTACAAGAAAGCAGAAAGATGCCGGGTGTGAATGGATATGTGGTATCAATGAGAAGTCTGTTTTTTTGGGAGATGGAGGTAAGAACAGCACTTTGTGCACGAATCAGAAATGACCCGATAGGGAGTGAAACCCTGGAGACGTGGGGAAAGGCAGTTGCTAAAACAATGACTGTGTAGACGGCTGGGGTCTTTACTATTACTAGTAAAGAGCCTGCCTCACTGGCACACAGACCTCTCAGGCTGTCACAGGAAGGGAGGCAGCAGGGGATGGGAACACAGCGGGTGAAGGATGCTGCGGAACTTTCTGCAGCACCTCTGCATCCTCAGTGAGATAGGAAGCAGGCTGTCGGCTTAGGTGAGGACCAGAGCACCAGCTCCTGAGCCCCCTGCCTGGGGGAACCCCAGCCTGACCACTTACTCCCCGTGATCTCAGGCAAAGACTCAGCTTCTGGATGCGGAGGTTTCCTGACTTGAACGTGTGCTCATGACAACGTCTACTCAGTCTGACTGCTGTAGGTATGAGAGGAGCTGTCAGCAAGGCACTCACAGCGGGCGCTGCGGGGAACGCAGGCAGTAAACACTGGCTGCTTGTCCTCAGAGGAGGAAGGAGGTGCTCGAGGTTTCAGGACAAAAAGGGAGGGGGGCAGTAGTCTGCAGCAGAGAGATAAGTCAACAAAGCAGGACGACAGAGCCGAGAAGAGTTGCAGGCTTCCAGGAGATAAGCGGTCACGGTCCAGCGAGGTTCAGGCCCAGAGCTGGCCTGGGAACTGGAATGTGCCAGACAAGCACGAAGACGGAACAAGGGGTTACGATGAGCCGTGGAGGCCAAGCCAAGTGAGAAAATGATGACAGGTCGGGGTGAGGGCTGGAGAAATGGAGGTGGATTCATTGGCTTTTAGCAAAAACACAGAAATCCCAGCGAGGGAGATGTTCTAAGAGTGTGGCCTAAGGAGGCTGGAACTCACAGGCCAGGGTACTGGAAGGATCTCCTTCAAGGGTCTTGAAGTCATAAAGATGCATCATAAAGTAGAAGTTTTAGAGAAGGTCTTATGAGCCAAATGTAAAAATTCTCAGTCATCTCTCCTTGTAACAAGGAGAACTCAAGGTGGGGTGGTATGGAAACTGAGCTTCCAGTTGTCTGTGGCCCCTTTGCTTTCTTGTCATCTGTTTCCAGGAAGAAAGGAGAAGCAACAGTCTGGAAGCAGGTATGAGACGGTGGGTGGTCCATGGTCCCAGGAGGTTCCGGGTCAGAGGAGCAGGAGAGAAGGCGTGTTCTCAGGAGAGGGCCAGGTCAGGGCAGGAACAGAAGGAGGGAGCATTCAGCAAAGACAGATGGGAAGGAAGGCAGTGAGTCCAGAGCACACAGGCACTGCAGAGAGCTGGGGAGATGCAGAAGGTGGTTCCAACTGGGGATTGTACAAAGAGAAATGAGCTCATGTACTTGGGTGTGACATTTCCTGTGAGTCCTGGAATCTCTTAAAATTATCTGTTTCATAGCCTGTGTGGTTTGTTTTCCTGCCTGGACCCTGACTGGCATCTGAGGCAGTCTGGCATTAGTCCTGACAGTTTCTGAGGCAGACAGGGGTGGGATGGGTGAGGGCTGGGGAAGGAATGGTGAGGTTCCTCCTAAAGGAAAGAGGAGCTCGGGGACCTTGTCTTCATCCCTGAATAAGGGCCAAGTAAAGGCTAAGGAAAATGACGTCCCTGGGGAAAGGCCCCCTCTGCCCCCACTCAGACAGTGTGATGGGGGCAGGTGCACACTGGGCTCTTCTCTGGGGCCTGGACTAGGGTGAGGACGCTCAGTACTTCCCCGGGTGCAACACTCGCAGGGGGAGCAAAAGACTCAGCAAGACAAGCACGGGGGCCCCCGATGGCCCAGTGACTGAGACCCCATGCTCCCCATGCAGGGGGCCCAGGCAGCAAGACAAGCAGGGGGGGCCCCCGATGGCCCAGTGACTGAGACCCCACGCTCCCCGTGCAGGGGGCCCAGGTTCAATCTCTGGCTGGGGAACTAGATCCCACTTGCCGCAACTAAGAGTTTGCGAGTCATGTATCCAGAGAAAAACATGATCCAAAAGGATACGTGCAGCCCAGTGTTCACTGAGGCAGTTTACAGTAGCCAGGACATGGAAACAGTCTAACTCAACAGAGGAACAGATAAAGAAGATGTGGCACATACACTGGAATATTACTCAACCATTAAAAAGTATGAAATAACGTCATTTGCAGTAATATGGGTGGGCCTGGAGAGTGTCATCCTGAGTGAAGTAAGTCAGACAGAGAGGGAGAAATATCTTATGGCATCCCTTATATGTGGAATCTAAAAAGAAATCGTATCAATGAACTTACAAAACAGAGAGACACTCACAGACTTAGAAAATGAACTACGGCTGCTGGGAGGGAAGGCATAGTTAGGGACCTTGGAAAAGTTAAGTACACACTGCTCTGTTTAAAATGGATGATCAACAAGGACCTATTGTATAGCACATGGAACTCTGCGCAACTTTATGTGGTAGCCTGGATGGGAGGGGAGTTTACAAGAGAATGGATACATGTAAATGTACGGCTAAGTCCCTTCAGCTGTTCATCTGAAACTATCACATTATTAATCGGCTATACCCCAATACAAAATAAAACTTTAAAGTTTCAGGGGAAAAAAAAGAGTTTGCATGCTGCAACTAAGACCTGATATAACCAAATAAACAAATATGTTAAAATATTTTTTTTAATATAAAGACAAGCATTTTAACACAATAGTTTTTAAAAATTACGGCAGAAAAACCATGATGAACGAAACATCAAAAATGTAAATATGAATGAGAGCAGTGATTGCAGAATTCGGCCCTACTCTACATCTGACTCATCTTCCACTAAAGCTAACTGGTGAATGAAAAGTACAAGTTGATTCAAGCTTCTCAACAGCAATTTATTAAACCAAAAGAAATAGAAACTATCCCCCATATAGGCATACTTTCATGAAAGATTTTATGAACGAGACTCACCTGTTTTCCTCTTCAGGTTTACTTTCTCCCTGTGGCTAACACGTTTCAAGGAGGAGGTTAGCACTTTTTGTGTGTGTTTAACAGCTGATGGTTTAGACACCACAGGAGAAAAATGGGTCCTTTTGACTTCTTGCACTTCCGAGCATTCTGTAACTCTTACCCTCACATTTTCATCTCCTGTGTGTCCCTCACTCTTTCTTTTACGAGCAACTGAAGCTGCCTTGCAGGGAGGAGTTACTATATTTTTAGACCTCTTAGGTCTGCTTGGTATTAAATCTCTAGTTGGAAGAAAAGGATGAAAATCATCTTTCTCTTTTTGATCACCTATTTCTTTTTCACAGTCACCCACTACGACATTGAGACATCTTTTTGCCTTTGGTTTAACAGTCTCCATTTGGTTTTCTACAGTGCAAGTGGGCTTTCTTTTAGTCACAGTGGCAGAAAGTATTGGGCGTCTCTTAATAGGTTTTTCACGACTGTGACTAGAAATACCCTGAACTGCCGAAAATTTAGGCTGGTTCTGTTTTTTAAAAGTGTAAGAGTTTGACATCACTTCTAAAGCTTTGGATGCTTCAAAAGTAGCTTTTGGAGATTCAAACTGCTGACATTCAGAAATACAAGGTACAGCTGCGTTTTTTCTCTCGTCTTGAGGAGGCTGTGAGTCCTGAAAACATCCAGTTGATAATGGCAATTGACAGGTTTGCTGAGATATACATATATATGCCATATTATCTTTTAAAAATTGATTTGGGGAGAGAATTGGGTGGATGGACTCTGTTTCTAGATCCTCATTTAGTCCATAGTTATCATTTATGAAAGAATCTGGACTTAGAATTTTCCGACAGATTTCATGTACCCTTTTTGATTCCAAAAGCACAGGCCTTGTATCACCTTTCACAAACATATCTGGTGAGAGGCACTTCACGAATTCTGGTTCATTACTAGACACATGGCTATTATTCACAAAAGAATCCGGACTTAGAAAATGTCCTTGGCTTTGTGTGATGTTCAAACTTGAAGAATAATTTGGGGTAAGAGTAAGTTTACCGTTCTGTTCAGTTTGACTATTAACATTGTCTATGGAGTCAAAGGAGGTTTCAGTTATGCCTTTCTCATTAAAATGAAAATCTTTTGCAGTGTTGGCACCGTCTGCTTTCTCCAGTTCCCCATTTTCAGAAGCAGGAAGGGACGTGTAGGTCGTAGATCGACGAACATGAAGTGGCAAGCAGGTCTCCCTGTGGCACTCTTGGAAAGCGGGGCTGATAGGTGATATGGGGAGTTTATTTTCTTCAAGGATTAAAGGATTGCTTTCTGGTGGGGAACAGTTTCCATTTGTAGCCAGATTCTCACAGGCTTGTAGCGGGCTCCTAACTCTGTCGGCTTTGGGGGAAACATTAAATGTTTTATTCACATTTTGAATATTTGAAACCTTCTTGTTATGTCGTGAAGAGGCTGATACTTTCTTCTTATTAATAGTATCCCAAAGAGTCCTCTGCAAAAATAAGCAAAACATACAGATTAAGTTAATAACTATTGAATACTACCTGTAAGCAATATTATGAATGTTACTTCAAGAGACCTGTGAACAAAATGATTTTACATATTATTTCCTAGAGTAAATACCGAATGATGAAAACTTATTACCTTTTTCTTTTTCGGCTCTTCTGCATTTCCTAGTAATATAGCTTGGTGTTTCAGAATATCATTTACAAGAAATGTCACGGTCTCTCTTACTCGGCCTCCTTTTAATGGTGTCCAGGTAATAGAAACAACAATTTTTTCTTTAGGCTATAACCAAAAGAACACATTTTAAATTACTATAACAGTAGTGATTTATAACAACACAAACGTATTCTATATTATATATAAATGGGGCTTCCCTGGTGGCTCAGACAGTAAAGAACCTGCCTGCAATGCAGGAGACCCAGGTTCGATCCCTGGGTAAGGATCCCTTGGAGAAGGACATGGCGACACACTCCAGTATTCTTGCCTGGAGAATCCCATGAACAGAGGAGACTGGTGGTCTATTGTCCATGGGGTTGCAGAGTTGGACACAACTGAGCAACTAACACCCCCATCATCAATAGAGAGAATACAGTAGAGGGTTAATAATTGTTACTCACCAACATTTAACAAGTCAAATGTATCTTCCTATCCTACCTCATTGCATTCTAAGGAAAAAGGCTACCAGTAATAACAAAGTTCACAACAAAATAAAATTATAATAAACTCTTAATTGTATATGAAAGCAGTGGAACAGAGTCTACGAATCACTTTATTTTAGTTCAGTGGTTTTTAAAAATTTAATCACATTATTTCCACTTCTTTAGACTATGTACAGAACTTCCATTTCAAATATAAATACCTTATGTGAGAAAGACATTTTCAGAAAGAAGTGTAAAGATGATCAGCTAAATTCCTTGCTCCTCACAAGCTTCTCTAAAGTCCATAGCACCATTATTGATACTCTAGGCCTAGTTTCAGGTATCTAACATAACTATTCTGAACCTCACATCCCTAGGAAGCAGATACTGTCATGACGCATGTTTTACAGATGATGTAATCAAGGTTCAGGAAGCTTTACAAATTCTGCAGCACAGAGAAACAAGGAGTAATTTCAATTTTCAAATCTTAAGAAATACATTTCATGAGGCTATAGCCACCATGAAGAGTGCTTCTTCTGATGGATCTGGGAAAGGTAAACTGAAAACCTCCTAAAAGTGATCCACCATTCTGGATGCCATTAAGAACATTCATGATTCATGAGAAGAGGTAAAATGTCAACATCAACAGGGATCTGGAAGAAGTTGATTTCAGTCTTCCAGAATGACTTTGAGGGGTTCAAGACTTCAGCAAAGGTGCAGATGTAGAAATAGCAAGAGAACTTGAATTTTAAGAGGGAAGAATAAATCCCACTCCACAGTAGATCTGTTTCTTTTACTTTAAACTTTGTATTCCTTTGCTTTTGTACAAGTTAAGAATGTTGCAGGTAACTTGAAACATACAGGAGAGCCCATTCTCAAGGCTCTGACCTTTAAGTGTTACACTTTCCCATTAAGATAGAGATTAAAAAGTTTCAGAACAGAGAATAGCATTTGTCCTGTTAGGGGTTTATGGGAACATCATGACCTGACCTATAGGGACAGCTGCAAGAACAAAGGATTCTGACACCAAGAAGTTTCTACCAACCAACCACATACCCTCCTCTTAAAAAAAAAGAAGAAGAAGAAGAAGAAAAAGAAGCCGGAATTCTAACTAGGGTAAGATGGTTCTTTGAGACACTAGTCCACTGTCTTTTTGGTTAGCTGAATTTCCATGTAACGTCACTACTCCTTGCCCCAACAGCTCATCTCTAGGATTATTAGCCTGTTGCATGGTGAGCAGTACAAGTGTAGACTCAGTAACAGATTTAGAAGTATCTGAGGATGTGACTGAAATGCTGCAGTTTCACGATAAAACATGAATGGATGGGAAGTTGTTTCTTACGGATGAGCAGAGAGACTGGTTTCTTGAGGTGCAATCTACTCCTGGTGAAGAGGTTGTGGAGATTACTGGAATGATGACGAAGGATTTAGAATATTACATAAACTTAGTTGGGAAAACAGAGCAAGGCTGAAGAGGAGAGACTTTTAATTTTGAAAGAAGTTCTGCCGTGGTGAAACAGTACTGCAGGCTACAGAGAAATTATTCGTGAAAGGAAGAGCCAATCAACGCAGCACGCTTCACTGCTGTCTTACCTTAAGAAATTGGCACACTCACCCTAGCCTTCAGCAACCACCACCCTGACCAGTCAGCACCCACCAACATCAAGGTCAGACCTTACAACCACAAAACAGGTATAGTTTGCAGAAGGCTCAGTTGATTGTTAGTATCTTTTAGTGGTAGTCTTTTTAGTTGAGGTACATATATCGTCTTCTTCAACATGAGGCTGTAGTACACTTAAAAAATTACAGAATAGTGTATACATAAATTTTATATGCACTGGGAAACCAAAAAATTCATGTGACTCATTTTTCTATGATTTTCATTCTGTTGCAGTGGTCTGGATGAGAACCCACAATATCTGAGATCCGCTTATACTTAATGGACTTATCTTTCAAATTTCATTGTCACTGAGATTCAGATGAAATTGTCTGTTTAGGATAAATTCAAGAGTGTGAATTCTTACTACTTGCTTCTCAATTTATACATAAAAAAAAATTTTTTTTAATTTAAAAGGGGGAGTTCCTTCTAAAGAAGGAACTATTGAACAAATGGTTATTGAATGCCTAATGGGATACATAGTACCTGACACAGAGGGGGCATATGTTAAATATTTAAGTGACAAAATTATTGAGTGAATTAAAAACACACATTGCCTCTGGTCTCATGGACACTATATTCTGCTCAATAAAAGAAATGACAAAATCTAAGTAAAAAGATAAGTTCAAAACTACAAGTCCCCAGTACTGTCATCAATGAAACAAAAACGGTTGAGAGGCACAGCAACAGTGAAGGGAACTATAATTTCTAACTTGGTTGCCTCGTAGGACAACCCCAGAGACAGACAGAGGACCAGTGTGGCTTAACAGTAGTAAGAAGGCAAATGATCTGCGATATATGAGGCTGGAGAGAGAAGCAGAGGACTGCTGTATATCTGAAACCTTTCTAGCAGATCTAAACATTGTAAACATTACTTAGGTGTACATTTGGCTTCAGAGGTTTTGTTTTGCTGGTTTGCCTATTTTCTTTAAGGCATACCAAAATGAAGTTCAAGTCTTTTTATCCTTAACTGAAGGCTTAATCCTGTAACCTACCAGAGTGCATCGGGAAAAAAGATGCTCAAAATGTTCCTCCCCTTTCCTCTTTCCTGCCTTCTCCTCCTCCATCCACTCTCCCATGAGGAAGTCCTTCTTTAATCTGTAACAGTCCATAGACTGAGGCACTGACAGCAAGTCAGTTCTGAGAGACACTTAAAAGGGATTTATAACTGATACCCACTTTTCGGACTGTGATGGTGATAGTCTATCTACAAAACCTGACTTTTTATGGAGACAAATACTCAGAGGTGTAAAAACTGAAATAAAACATGAAGCATTTTGCTTTTTCCCCTTGGTAAGTCTTCATTTGGATTCCCTACCCATTTCCCCCTTGCTTTCAACCTCTTAGTAACTCAAACAAAACAAATGAGGGAACTGATCTGTTATATACTTTCTTTTAAATACCTTCAGTAATGGCAGTCTATGCATCACTGTTAGTTTTTTTGAACAGAAGCATTGCCGAGTGTCTGAGATAAGAGTGATATTATTTTATCTGGATTCTAAGAGAGACATTAGAAACTCAGGATAGCCATTTAAAATGTGTACTGCATCTCTCCTTGGGGAGCAAATTTTTAAAAGCTGGGAATCAGTGAACAAAATCATTTGTCATTTCTCTCAAGTCCAAGATTCTGCAGTCTTTGTTTACACACTCCTTTATTAGTGACAAATCAGAAAATGATAGTTGTAGCCAGTGACAATGGAAGGTACGTGGTTATTAACTGGATCTGGCTCGCCCCCTGGTGGCCATAAGTGCAATGAACAGAACAGTCTCAGAAGCCCAGAGGTGAAGAGAGGATGAAAGAGTCAGGTTTGGGGTTGCTATTAAGCCAGTTCATCCAAGTCTTCCAGTCAGATCAAAATAGCATCACGCTCACTGCAGATAGAAGAAAGATGGCTTATTTTATGAAAGAAGTGCAAGTGGCCTCGTGTTAGTTTCTACTCATCTGTCGCAGAAGCTCATATTCCCATAACTGGCACCAATGAGTCTGTTAAACTGTCCAGTTAAATTATTCACACACCTGGCTACAGGAATCACTTTGAGGGGTTTGTGGAAAGTAAAGATGCCCTGGCCCTCCCCATGTCCTCCCAAGAGTGATGCTGAAGCAGGGTCCTGGTACCCGTGGTTGTTCAAAGCTCACCAGGAGGTAACATGCAGCCAGGATGGACACAGAGATGAACTCCATTCAGTGTGGTGGTGGTTTAGTCGCTAAGTCATGTCCAGACTCTTGAGACCCTGTGGACTGTAGCCTGCTAGGTTCCTCTGTCCATGGGATTCTCCAGGCAAGAATACTAGAGTGGGTTGCCATTTCCTTCTCCAGGGGATCTTCCCGACCCAGGAATCAAACCCGGATCCGCTGCAGTGCAGCCAGATTCTTTACCAACTGAGCTACAAGGGAAGCGTTTAATGTGGCAGCTGGTGATTTTAACTGACTATCATGATGAAGACTCAGACCCAAATGACACACCCCCTACATGACAGCCGTCAGGGGCAGATTCTACCACACCAGTATTATCAAAGTTTTAAAAAGCATGATTTGGAGAGTATTTTTTTTCCCTTTGTCCTCAATTTTATAAACTGAATGTCTCACACAGTACCTGGCAAAAAGTAGGTGCATGAAAAATACAGTTTTTAATGTATCATGGGAAAAAAATAGATAAGTACACCAAAAAAAAAAAGTTTTTTTCCTTGAAAAGGGCTGCCCATAAATCTGCTCTGCAAAAAATATCCTGAATGAGTCTCTGGTCCTTCATTCCTTTTCAGGCCTAGATACACTGTATTGTAGACCTATTTTTACAGTAACTGTGAAGTCACTCTCTGGCAGGTATAACACTTTACCTCGTGGTTCTTGAGATGCCATCTGCATACAAAAGATCTTGTTTAAAATGCAGTTTTCTGTATATAACCCCAGAGATTTGCATTAGCAAGTATGGAGTGATGAGCAGAAATCTCCCATATTACAAGCAATCCAGACAACTCTGATGTGAGTGGTTGAGGCATCTCAGAGACATGCTGCTTAGGCGTAAGGTGACATGCTAATTCACCAAGGGTGTGTTTTAGATAAGGGATGTTCACATAGGTACCTTCTACTACTGTGCTTTTCAAAATGTGGTCCTTGGACCAGTAGCAGAGGCATCACCTGGGAACTTCTGAGAAAAGCACATTCTAGTTGTCCTCTGCACATATGGAATCAGATTCTGAGTGGCCCCAAGTCTTTTACCCTTAGGTGATTCTGATGCCCTCAGATTTAGAACCACCAGTCTCCTCAAAACATCCCATCCTTCTTGGTGCCTATCTGCTGCAGCTTCTCCTTGTTCTTAGAATTTCCCCTCATCCTCCTAACATATGTCTTTAGGAAGGAACCATGCCTCCTGTCTTTGAATCAATGTAAGTGAAAGTGCATGGGATTTAAAGACCTTGATGAGAATCCCAACTGTGTCAATCGCCAAGAATAAAACTATGTGTAAATGTTTTCCACCCTCTGAGCATATTTCCTCACTAAAAATTAAGAATGGAACATTTATTCAGGGCACAGTCAAGATCTTTGCTTGAAGCTTTCTCTCATTTGAGCACCATGCACAGCTTTAGCTGGCATTACTTCCAACTAATAATCGAGAAAATAGAGACTCAGAAGACTGAACCGAGCTGCCTAACTCTGATCCACCGCACACAAACCCTTTGACAGTGGTCCTTATCCTCTAATGTAAATAATGACTCCGTGAGTTTGTTGTAAGGATTAAATAAGACAACAGACTTGAGAACAATTTGTAAAAGGTAAACATCACGTTTGTATGTATTATCTTAGTGGTTGACTGGAATCAACACACCCAAACCTGAAGCTGAGGGAAACCAACAGCTAATAAAAGACAAATTTTGTTTTAAAGCAGAAACCATAAAACATCACAAATATATGGTTTAAAAGAACAATTAACTTATAATATAAAAGTATAATTCAAAAAAAAAATCGAAAAACTTTAGTTCCACAAAACAAAAAAGAACAAGTAGAAGTATAGTGTAGATAGAAAAAACAAGTATTTGTTTTCCCACAAAAAGAAAAGCAAGCATTTATGAACTAGAGGGGAAGGGCAGGTTCTTAACTGTATCTGAACAAGTGTTTAAGTCAATGGACCTCAGCTTAGAGCCTTGTATCACTGCTTTAGGAAGCGGTTATTTAGACAAGGAGTGGGACTCTCAGCTAATTTTTTTTTTCTTCTTACACTTTCAAAGGTTCTAACCAATGGAAAGACCACTGCAGTCCAAAAAAGGATGTAAATTCCCTAAATTTTGATGACAGGAATGGGAGCTTGACTGTGCCCAATGTAATGCAGAAGAGCTACCCTGGAAATCCTTGAAATAGCAGTCACAAAGTTAAATTTGAATCACCATTAAAACTACACTACAGCAAAGGAAAAAAACAAAAGATTAAAATAAAAAGTGTGCATACTTGTTGAAAACACCCCTGAGGAAGCGTTTTTGATTTTGTTGCCATTTGGCCAAAAGGAAGCTCACCGCAAGAGTAGTTACTCTGACACTCCGTGGAGTCAGTTTCCCTTTAGAAACTAAAGCGCCTATTAAGATGGCTGACAGAAAGCAATTTAAAAACCCTACTCTAATCAGAGTACTCCTGGCAATCTTAAATGCAGACAGGAAAATGGAAAGATGGACGAATAGATGAGAGATAAGAATATTAATTGTAAACGTGCCATCCACTCCTCTAGAACTGCCAATCTTCTCGAGGCCCTAAGTCAATGAGAAAATCTCTGTCACAGAAGGCAGGAATGTGCTCCTATGGATGCCCGGCGCGGGCGCTGTCACCACCGGGTCCCCGCCCACCCGGGCTCCGCTTGCCCCGGGGACACGGGCTCACCAGCGTCTCAGGGAATCACTCGGCTTTTGCTCAGGTCCGCTCCTGCCCCTTCCGAGCCCGGCTCCCGGAGCACGGCGGGGAAGCCGCACCCCGCTCCTACCTGCAGCACGAAGGCGCTCGGCCAGATCGTGAAGCCGCGTTCGGCGGCGGGGCCGCGGGACAGCCGCACGGAGGCCGCCTCCTCGTTGGGGTTGTCCAGGGTCAGGGGCAGCGTCCGCGAGGCTCCCAGGCGCACGTCCCCGAAGCAGAGGAAGGGCGACCTGCAGAAGTGGCTGAGGGACAGGACGGCCGGGGACGCCGCTTCCTCCTCGGCGCGGGGACCCCTCGGCCCCGCCCGCGGCCTCGGCTCCGGCGGGCTCCGCTCCCAGCAGCCGCGACCCCGCTGCCAGGTCGCCATCGAGGCCTCTGGGTGCGCCCGGCGGCTCCGAGCGGCCTCCGCAAGAACGCCCACCGCCTCCCCTCGAGGAGCTGCGGGGATCGAGAAAGAACTCGCCCCCTTTCTTGTCCAGTTGCTAGGACCCAGGAAGGCGTCCGGACGCACAAATTCAAACTGGAGAGAGAAGCGAACTGGAAGGGATTTTGCCCCGTTTAAAATTCCCGCCTCCACCAATGGGCTTCCCAGGTTCCGCCCACCTCCAAGCGGAACCAATCAGTGAGCAGCAGTGCCAGCCAATGAGAAGCCGGCGCCTTATTTAAACGTGGCGGCGACGGTGACGGGTCGCTCTCGCTGAGGAGACGGCTATGGTAACTGGGTCTCGGCTGCCTCAGAGGGCTGGGGCTCAGACTCGGAATTCGCCTTTCGGTTTTGTGAACAGGTTGGTTTGGCACGGTCATTCCCTCACAGTACTTTGAGGGAGATCAATGTACTCGCCCGGGATCCCTCCGCCACTTCGTGGGCCCAAAAGGGAGAGATTGAGGAAAATGAAAATTAAATGAACAGTTAGTGTGGACGTGCTGATGCCAGTGCGTGGTGTCGGTGCAGCGGCTCAGTCATTTACCTGCTGGTTCTTACCTCGGGATTCTGGGAGCAAAACCAGGTAAACAAACAAAACCCGAGATTCCCAGTAATTCATAAGCGGTGGTCTTGACGGGCATTGGCCCTCGACAGAAAACTTCTCGGTTTTCATTTTAATTGCAGATATCTGATAGTAATGATTGTAGCCTCCATGTTACTCTCTGCCAGGGGTTGTGCTAAGCCCTGCACGTATTTATCTCCGCCTTCCCTTCCACCCTGGAGGGAAGGGACCGTTATTCGCGATTCACAGAAGAGCGAGGCCGGCGTCCAGCCAGCTGGGAGTGGCGAGGCCAGGAGGGGCACCGGCGGTTCGGCTCCTGCTGTCCCCGCTGCCTGCGCTGCCTCCAAAGACAGGAGACTAAAAAATAACCTGTGGATGTGCGTACAGCCACACAGAATACATGAAAAGAAAAATCCCTGAGTGGGAAACCAAACTGAGGAAAGTGAGATAGGAAATTGTATTCACTGACTCCCAATTTGACCTGATGTTGAACCTTGGTACCTCAACGATAAGTAATCAAACGTGTTTATGGAGGTTTCTTTAAAAATCCTTCAGGACTGATGCACAAAGAGAATGCTACTACATACATTTTTAGCAAAATGTTTAAATGAAGACAGTAACTTTTAAACACACTTAATTTATGTTTATTATTTTGTACTGTGAATGTTATTCATCAAATTAACGTTGCAAATATAGGCCCTGTTAAGCTTAAGTCACTGAAATGTTTGTCTCAACTCTTCTTAACATGATAGGAACATATTTTGTTTCTATATATTCTCCCCTCACAGGTTTCTCTTCATAAAGCAATGCTGTTGATGCACAAGTTTTAAAAACCCAAAATGAACTATACTGGATATTTTTTGTTTGCCCTCCACTTCCACCTTTCACCCTTTTCCAGCCTGCTCTTGGCTGTGAGATGCTGGCTGTGTTCTCTATTTGCTACATCCATAGGTTTCTTACTCTGTGATGTCTGTTTTAGTCAAAGAGGTAACCCAGGGTACTCCCCCCACCCCACCCACCTTAGGCTGGCTCAATCTCCATATTAAAGTCTCCATATTAAAGTCACAAGAGGTGCCCTCTCCTATTGGAGATCTGGATATGGGGACACCACAGATAGGATAAGACCCTATTGCTTGTTTCCCTGCAACCCAGACCTCTCTTTGTGAACAGTCCCTTTATTAAGCTTCCTTTACAGTAAATTGGAGAGGGGATTGCCGGGAGAAATATCAGTAACCTCAGGTATGCAGATGACACCACCCTTATGGCAGAAAGTGAAGAGGAACTAAAAAGCCTCTTGATGAAAGTAAAAGTGGAGAGTGAAAAAGTTGGCTTAAAGCACAACATTCAGAAAATGAAGATCATGGCATCTGGTCCCATCACTTCATGGGAAATAGATGGGGAAACAGTGGAAACAGGGTCAGACTTTACTTTTTTGGGCTCCAAAATCACAGCAGATGGTGACTGCAGCCGTGAAATTAAAAGATGCTTACTCCTTGGAAGAAAAGTTATGACCAACCTAGACAGTATATTCAAAAGCAGAGATATTACTTTGCCGACTAAGGTCTGTCTAGTCAAGGCTATGGTTTTTCCTGTGGTCATGTATGGATGTGAGAGTTGGACTGTGAAGAAGGCTGAGCGCCAAAGAATTGTTGCTTTTGAACTGTGGTATTGGAGAAGACTCCTGAGAGTCTCTTGGACTGCAAGGAGATCCAACCAGTCCATTCTGAAGGAGATCAACCCTGGGATTTCTTTGGAAGGAATGATGCTGAAGTTGAAACTCCAGTACTTTGGCCACCTCATGTGAAGAGTTGACTCATTGGAAAGGACTCTGATGCTGGGAGGGATTGGGGGCAGGAGGAGAAGGGGACGACAGAGGATGAGATGGCTGGATGGCATCACTGACTCGATGGAAGCGAGTCTGAGTAAACTCCGGGAGTTGGTGATGGACAGGGAGGCCTGGCGTGCTGCAATTCATGGGGTCGCAAAGAGTCGGACACGACTGAGCGACTGAACTGAACTGAATTGAACTATTGCCTTAGTGACCTTGGCTGTTACAACACTGGCCTTGGGAAATTGCCTCTTCAGGTAGAATCCTGAATTGAGTTGCTTATATTTGAGGAGCACAGGGGTAAACTCTTACTAACAAGAAACACACCATGACAGTCCAAAGGGTGGGGTAGCATCCTGAGTCCTCAAATTATCCACTGGACACTGTCCAAGTTTAGTGTCATCTGGTTTTACCTGACACCTTAGAGACAATACATAGAGAAAGAGAAACTGAAGGTACCACTAAGAACATATACTGAGAACAAGAATGTGTGGATAGGAGCTCTGAAGAAGCCCCTCACTTCCTGTAGTCTCAGGGAACATATGGCCAAGGATCAAGCCCACGTCTTCTGGTAAATGTGGCAGCACTAATTAAATACCCAACCCTGCCAGCCTCTTAGCTAAGGGGAGAGAGTGGAACCCTATGAAAATGTATCTTCAGTTCAGTTTACTTCAGTTCAGTCACTCAGTCATGTCTGACTCTTTGCAACCCCATGAACAGCAGCACGCCAGGCCTCCCTGTCCATCACTAACTCCCGGAGTCCACACAAACCCATGTTCATCGAGTCAGTGACACCATCCAACCATCTCATCCTCTGTCATCCCCTTCTCCTCCTGCCCTCAATCTTTCCCAGCATCAAGTTCCTTTCCAATGAGTCAGCTCTTTGCATCAGGTGGCCAAAGTATTGGAGTTTCAGCTTCAACATCAGTCCTTCCAATGAACACCCAGAACTGATCTCCCTTAGGATGGACTGGTTGGATCTCCTTGCAGTCCAAGGGACTCTCAAGAGTCTTCGCCAACACCACAGTTCAAAAGCATCAATTCTTTAGCGCTCAGCTTTCTTTATAGTCCAACTCTCACATCCATACATGACCACAGGAAAAACCATAGCATTGACTAGATGGACCTTTGTTGGCAAAGTAATTTGGGTAAAATTTTAAAGGCTGAGAACTTGTAATTCTTTCCACAAACCTCACTTTCCTGCAGAGTCAGCCCCCTCTGCCAGTCCATTATATTGATGACATTTGCTGATTAAATCTAATGAGCAAGAAATAGCTGTCAGGTACTGTGAGGGTCTGAGATTTTATACAACTAAAGTTTTATTGGAACACAGTAAATGAGCCCATTCATTTACACATTATCTATGACTGCTTTTACAGTACAGTTCCAGGAGAAATTGTGTGGCCTCCAAAGTCTAAACTATTTGGCATCTAGTCCTTTACAAAGAAGTTTGCCATCAGGGATCTAATCCAAAGAACCAAACTAGTTGTGACAAGCAAACTTCTGTTATCAAATCAGCAGTGTCCAACAGCTTGGGGCTGAGTGGGCCCAGAGTTCACAACCTGTAAAGATGACTTGGGTCATGTAATATCTCCTCCTCCCATGCTGCCTCCGTCTGTACCTTGGGAAGGTGGGGGTGTTCCTTGAGCATTTCATAAAGGAATAAAAAGCCTGGTTAATGGAAGGATGTTTGCCACCCAAGGAGAACCAAACCCTCATAGTCAACAAGAGTCTAAAATGCAGTACTTGAGTGTAATCTCAAGAATGACAGAATGATTTCTGTTCGTTTCCAAGGCAAACCATTCAATATCACAGTAATCCAAATCTATGCCCCAATCACTAATGCCAAAGAAGCTGAACTTGAACCCTTCTATGAAGACCTAAAAGACCTAGAACTAACACCAAAAAAGATGTCTTTTTCATCACAGGAGACTAGAATGCAAAATTAGAAAGTCAAGAGATACCTGGAATAACAGGCAAATTTGGCCTTGGAGTACAAAATGAAGCAGAGCAAAGGCTAATAAAGTTTTGACACTGGTCATAGCAAACACTGGCTTCCAACAACACAAGAGAAGACTCTACACATGAACAGCACCAGATGGTTAACATCGAAATCAGATTGGTTATATTCTTTGCAGCCAAAGATGGAGCAGCTCTATACATTCAGCAAAAACAAGACCAGGAGATAACTGTAGCTCAGATTATGAACTCCTTATTGTAAAATCCAGACTTAAATTGAAGAAAGTAGGGAAAAACACTAGACCATTCAGGTATAACCTAAATCAAATCCCTTATGATTATACAGTGGAAGTGAGAAATAGATTGAAGGGATTAGATCTGATAGAGTGCCTGAAGAACGATGGATGGAGGTTTGTGACATTGTACAGGAGGCAGTGATCAAGGCCATCCCCAAGAAAAAGAAATGCAAAAAGGCGAAATGGTTGTCTGAGGAGGCCTTACAAATAGCTGAGAAAAGAAGAGAAGCTAAAGCCAAAGGAGAAAAGGAAAGCTATACACATCTCTGAATGTGGAGTTCCAAAGACTAGAAAGGAGAGATAAGAAAGTCTTCCTCAGTGATCAGTGCAAAGAAATAGAGGAAAACAATAGAATGGGAAAGACTAGAGCTCTCTTCAAGAAAATAAGAGATACCAAGGGAATATTTCATGCAAAGATGGGCACAATAAGAGACAGAAACAGTATAGACCTAACAGAAGCAGATGATATTAAGAAGAGGTGGCAAGAAGACACAGAAGAACTACTCAAAAAAAGATCTTAATGACCCAGATAACCACGACAGTGTAATCACTCACTTAAAGCCAGACATCTTGGAGTGCAAAGTCAAGTAGGCCTTAGGAAGCATCACTACGAGCAAACTAGTGGAGGTGATGGAATTCCAGTTGAGCTATTTCAAATCTTAAAAGGTGATACTCTGAAAGTACCACACTCAATATGCCAGCAAATTTGGAAAACTCAGCAGTGGCCACAGGACTGGAAAAGCTCAGTTTTCAATCAAACCCCTAGGAAAGGCAATGCCAAAGAATGTTCACACTACTGCATAATTGTACTCATCTCACATGCTGGCAAAGTAATGCTCAAAGTTCTCCAAGCTGGGTTTCCATAGTACGTGAACAGAGAACTTCCAGATGTTCAAGCTGGATTTAGAAATGGCAGAGGAACCAGAGATCAAATTCCCAATATTCACTGGATCATCGAAAAAGCAAGAGAGTTCCAGAAGAACATCTACTTTTGCTTTATTGATTATGCCAAAGCCTTTGACTGTGTGGATCACAACAATCTGTGGAAAACCCTTCAGGAGATGGGAATACCAGACCACCTTACCTGCCTCCTGAGAAACATGTATGCAGGTCAAGAAGCAACAGTTAGAACTATACATGGAACAATGGACTGGTTCCAAACCAGGAAAAGAGTACATCAAGGCTGTATATTGTCGCCCTTTTTATTTAACTTTTATCCAGAATACATCATGCAAAATGCCAGACTGGATGAAGCACAAGCTGGAATCAAGATTGCTGGAAGAAATATCAATAACCTCAGATACACAGATGACACAACCCTTATGGCAGAAAGCAAAGAAGAACTAAAGAGCCTCTTGATGAAAGTGAAAGAGGAGAATGAAAAAGTTGGCTTAAAGCTCAACATTCAGAAAACTAAGATCATGGCATCTGGTCCCATCATGTCATGGCAAATCGATAGGGAAACAATGGAAACAGTGAGAGACTTTTTTGAGGGGCCCAAAAATTAATGCAGATGGTGATTGCAGCCACGAAATTAGAAGACACTTACTCCTTGGAAGAAAAGTTATGACCAACCTAGACAGCATATTAAAAAGCAGAGGCATTACTTTGTCTGCAAAGGTCCATCTAGTCTAGGCTATGGTTTTTCCAGTGGTCATGACTGGATGTGAGAGTTGGACCATAAAGAAAGCTGAGCACCAAAAAATTAATGCTTTTAAACTGTGGTGTTGGAGAATACTTGAGAGTCCCTTGGACTTCAAGGAGATCAAACCAATCAATCCTAACAGAAATCAGTCCTGAATATTCATTGGAAGGGCTCATGCTGAAGCTGAAACTCCAATACTTTGGCTACCTGATGCGAATATCCAATACATTGGAAAAGACCGTGATGCTGGGAAAGATTGAAGGTAGGAGGAGAAAGGGACGACAGAGGATGAGATGGTTGGATGGCATCACCAACTCGATGGACATGAGTTTGAGCAAGCTCCGGGAGTTGGTGATGGACAGGGAGGCCTGGCATGCTGCAGTCCATAGGTTTGCAAAGAGTTGGACAGAACTGAGTGACTGAAGTCTGCTGAACTGATGTATGGATGTGGGTGGTAGGCCAGATGTGAGTAGAGCTACACTTCATCTTCCTCTCAGCAGTAGATGACAACACTCTCAAGAGCAGGATTTGCATAGGTGCATCTGGTCCACTTCAAAAGGGAGATGTGAATCGGCTCTCTGCTGACTCAAAGGCAGCAGCCAACAGGTTGGGAAACTGGTCAAAGGTTTGGAAAAAGGAAAATGAGAAGTTGGTGACAAGTAGGTCTGGGAAGGAGAGGTATGTTAAAGGACCTCCCAATATAGGGACAGGAAGTTAAGAAATTTGTGTCCCAAGTAAATGCCCATCAGAGAACATCCATGGCCAAGAAGGAGTTCAAAACTCAAGCAAACAAGATAACCTGCCATGCTCAGGTGTCAGGACCTCTTTCCTATTAACAAAGGCCAAGCAGAACCCCAGTGTAACACCCCTACCCAGGACCAGAGAACTGCTTGTGATGTGTGGGTTACATTAAACCCCTTCTCTCATGGATGAGGTGATATTGTCCTCTCTGGAGTAGATACATTTGCTGAGTCAGGAGGCTGTACCTCCCCATGGACCTGTAGAATGCTTCTTCTGGAACCAAAGAATCTGTGGTGGTTTTCAAATGTGTCTAAATTCTCAGCCACTTCAGTCAATTCAGTTCAGTCGCTCAGTCGTGTCTGACTCTTTGTGACCCCATGAATCACAGCATGCCAGGCTTCCCTGTCCATCACCAACTCCCAGAGTTCACTCAAACTCATGTCCATCAAGTCGGTAATGCCATCCAGTCATCTCATCCTCTGTCGTCCGCTTCTCCTCCTGCCCCCAATCCCTCCCAGCATCAGAGTCCTTTCCAATGAGTCAACTCTTCACATGAGGTGGCCAAAGTACCAGAGTTTCAGCTTCAGCATCAGTCCTTTCAATGAACACCCAGGACTGATCTCCTTTAGAATGGACTCGTTGGATCTTTTTGCAGTCCAAGGGACTCTCAAGAGTCTTCTCCAATACCACAGTTCAAAAGCATCAATTCTTCGGCACTCAGCTTTCTTCACAGTCCAACTCTCACATCCATACATGACCACTGGCAAAACCATAGCCTTGACTAGATGGACCTCTGTCGGCAAAGTAATGTCTCTGCTTTTTAATATACTATCTAGGTTGGTCTTGGAGAAGGCAGTGGCACCCCACTCCAGTACTCTTGCCTAGAGAAACCCATGGATGGAGGAGCCTGGTAGGCTGCAGTCCATGGGGTCGCTAAGAGTTGGACACGACTGAGCGACTTCACCTTCAGTTTTCACTTTCATGCATTGGAGAAGGAAATGGCAACCCACTGCAGTGTTCTTGCCTGGAGAATCCCAGAAACGGGGGAGTCTGGTGGGCTGCCATCTATGGGGTTGCACAGAGTTGGACACGATTGAAGTGACTTAGCAGCAGCAGCAGCAGCAGGTTAGTCTACTTTCCCTCCAAGGAGTAAATGTCCTTTAATTCATGGCTGCAATCACCATCTGCAATGATTTTGGAACCCCAAAAAGTAAAGTCTGACACTGTTTCCACTGTTTCCCCATCTATTTTCCATGAAGTGATGGGACCAGATGCAATGAACTTCGTTTACTGAATGTTGAGCTTTAAGCCAACTTTTTCACTCTCCTCTTTCACTTTCATCAGGAGGCTTTTCTGTTCCTTTTCACTTTCTGCCATAAGGGTGGCATCATCCGCATATCTGAGGTTATTGATATTTCTCCTGGCAATCTTGAGTCCAGCTTGCGCTTCCTCCAGCCCAGCGTTTCTCATGATGTACTCTGCATAGAAGTTAAATAAGCAGGGTGACAATATACAGCCTTGACATACTCCTTTTCCTATTTGGAACCAGTCTGTTGTTCCATGTCCAGTTCGAACTGTTGCTTCCTGACCTGCATATAGGTTTCATAGGAGGCAGGTCAGGTGGTCTGGTATTCCCATCTCTTTCAGAATTTTCCACAGTTTATTGTGGTCCACACAGTCAAAGGCTTTGGCATAGTCAATAAAGCAGAAATATATGTTTTTATGGAACTCTCTTGCTTTTTTGATGATCCAGCAGATGTTGGCAATTTGATCTCTGATTCCTCTGCCTTTTCTAAAACTAGCTTGAACATTGGGAAGTTCACAGTTGACGTATTGCTGAAGCCTGGCTTGGAGAATTTTGAGCATTACTTTACTAGCGTGTGAGATGACTGCAATTGTGTGGTAGTCTGAGCATTCTTTGGCATTGCCTTTCTTTGGGATTGGAATGAAAACTGACCTTTTCCAGTCCTGTGGCCACTGCTGAGTTTTCCAAATTTGCTGGCATATTGAGTGCAGCACTTTCACAGCATCATCTTTCAGGATTTGAAATAGCTCTACTGGAATTCCATCATCTCCACTAGCTTTTTTCGTAGTGATGCTTTCTAAGGCCCACTTGACTTCACATTCCAGGATGTCTGGCTCTAGGTAAGTGATCACACCATCGTGATTACCTAGCTCATGAAGATCTTTTTTGTACAGTTCTTCTGTGTATTCTTGCCACCTCTTCTGAATATCTTCTGCTTCTGTTAGGTCCATACCATTTCTGTCCTTTATCGAGCCCATCTTTGCATGAAATGTTCCCTTGGTATCTAATTTTCTTGAAGAGAGCTCTAGTCTTTCCTATTCTATTGGTTTCCTCTATTTCTTTGCATTGACTGCTGAGGAAGGCTTTCTTATCTCTCCTTGCTATTCTTTGGAACTCTGCATTCAGATGGGTATATCTTTCCTTTTCTCCTTTGTTTTTCGCTTTTCTTCTTTTCACAGCTATTTGTAAGGCCTCGCCAGACAACCATTTTGGTTTTTTGCATTTCTTTTTCATGGGGATGGTGTTGATCCCTGTCTCCAGTACAATGTCATGAACCTCCGCCCATAGTTCATCAGGCCCTCTGTCTATCAGATCTAGTCCCTTAAATCTATTTCTCACTTCCACTGTATAATCATAAGGGATTTGATTTAGGTCATAGCTAAATGGTCTAGTGGTATTCCCTACTTTATTCAATTTAAGTCTGAATTTGGCAATAAGGGGTTCATGATCTGAGCCACAGTCAACTCCTGGTCTTGTTTTTGCTAACTATATGGAGCTTCTCCATCTTTGGCTGCAAAGAATATAATCAATCTGATTTCAGTGTTGACCATCTGGTAATGTCCATGTGTAGAGTCTTCTCTTGTGTTGTTGGAAGCCAGTGTTTGCTATGACCAGTGTGCATTCTCTTGGCAAAACTCTTTGCCCTGCTTCACTCCATATTCCAAGGCCAAATTTGCCTGTTACCTCAGGTGTCTCTTGACTTCCTACTTTTGCATTCCAGTCCCCTAAAATGAAAAGGACATCTTTTTTGGGTGTTAGTTCCAAAAGGTCTTGTAGACCTTCATAGAACTGTTCAACTTCAGCTTTCAGCGTTACTGGTTCGGCATAGGCTTGGGTTACCGTGATATTGAATGGTTTGCCTTGGAAAAAAAGAGACCATTCTGTCGTTTTTGAGATTGCATCCAAGTACTGCATTTCGGACTCTTTTGTTGACCATGATGGCTACTCCATTTCTTCTAAGGGATTCCTGTCTGCAGTAGTAGATATAATGGTCATCTGAGTTAAATTCACCCATTCCAGTCCATTTTAGTTTGCTGATTCCTAGAATGTCAACGTTCATTCTTGCCATCTCCTGTTTGACCACTTCCAATTTGCCTTGATTCATGGACCTGACATTCCAGGTTCCTATGCAATATTGCTCTTTACAGCATTGGACCTTGCTTCTATCATGAGTCACATCCACAACTGGGTATTGTTTTTGCTTTGACTCCATCCCTTCATTCCTCTGGAGTTATTTCTTCACATTGGGCACCTACTGACCTGGGGAGTTCTTTCAGTATCCTATCATTTTGCCTTTTCATACTGTTCATGGGGTTCTCAAGGCAAGAATACTGAAGTGGTTTGCCATTCCCTTCTCCAGTTGACCACATTCTGTCAGACCTCTCCACCATGACCCGCCCATCTTGGGTGGCCCCACGTGGCATGGCTTAGTTTCATTGAGTTAGACAAGGCTGTTGTCCGTGTGATCAGATTGACTAGTTTTCTGTGATTATGGTTTCAGTTAGTCTGCCCTCTGATGCCCTCTCACACCTACCGTCTTACTTGGGTTTCTCTTACCTTGGACGAGGGGTACCTCCTCACAGCTGCTCCAGCGAAGCGCAGCCGCTGCACCTTACCTTGGACGAGTGGTACCTCCTCACGGCTGCCCCTCCTGACCTTAAACGTGGAGTAGCTCCTCTCAGCCCTCCTGCGCCCTTGCAGCTGCCGCTCCTTGGATGTGGGGTTGCTCCTCTTGGCCGCCGCCCCTGACCTTGGGCGTGGGGTAGCTCTTCTCCCTCTTCTTGCCACTGCACTGCCCTGAGCTTTGACCTCAGCTCCAGGGGAGATCTGAGCCAGAGCCGCCAGCTCAGCCACTAGACTCCTGACCCACCGGACCCAGCAGGCAGTGAAGGCCTGCTGTTTTAAGACACTGTCCGCTATAATTGGTCTAACTTGTTACACAGCAATAGAGAATTAGGTTTCTCACACAACACTGACTCCAGTGGGAATACATGCTTCACAGAAATGAACTCCTGTCCATGGAGTTCACTGAGCTACCAGCTGCCCACACAGCTTGTGCCTTTTATAAACCAGCAGTGGCCCCTCCTGTGCCCTGGGAGTGAGGGGCAGCGGTGAGAATGGCTCTCACTGTCACAGGGGACAGCCCATCCATGAGGTTTTCTGCACTTTAGACTTCTTGGAAAAACAGCAGGTGGCTGCTTCAAGCATAATAGCTGTCGTTAATGTTTGAATATATATTAATTAGCCACTTCAATTTAGTTCATTTGCTCAGTATTGTCCGACTCTTCGCGACCCCATGGACTGCAGCACACCAGGCGTCCCTGTCTATCACCATCTCCCAGAGTTTACAAACTCATGTCCATTGAGTCGGTGATGCCATCCAACCATCTCATCCTGTTGTCCCCTTCTCCTGCCTTCAATCTTTCCCAGCATCAGGGTCTTTTCCAATGAGTCCGTTCTTCGCATCAGGTGGCCAAAGTATTGGGAGTTTCAGCTTCAGCAGTCAGTCCTTCCAATGAATATTTAGGACTGATTTCCTTTAGGATGGACTGGTTGGATTAAAAACCATTAAATATTAATGATTTATACATTTAACATATAAAATATTTGAAATTATATCTAGCTTATGAAAATAAAATTTTAATACCTGTGCCCCATGAGTTTGGTTTTCTATGTGTTCACTGTCTTTTCATTCAATTTTTAGGAGGCAGGCAGAGCATTGTGCATTGTCATGCTGTGAAAACATGTTCAATAAAACCTAGATATGCTTTATTAGGACCAAAGAACTTTATTTAAATATCTAAACAACACAAAGAACTAGTTCAGCATACAACACACTTCCTAGTCTTCACAGAGAACTGAATTTTTCTATAAAGACATTGGTATTCAGGAAACACAAGACAGGCAAAATATCTAGAAAACTCACAAGATACTTTACACACAGTTGACAAAATAATAAATCTTGGTATTTTAGATTTTTCTTTGTAATTGCTTTTAAAAGTTCTAATGATTAAAAACAAAATTAAAGATTGGAGACTGAAAACAGGGTTCAAAGGCATTTCCACTTTAATGTACATCATAAATCTCATAATCCAAGTGCCTACCTCTGTGCTCATTTTTGGCAGCTCAGTCATCAGCTGTAATACAGTTTTATCCACAGGGATAAGAAAAGTCCGATTGTTACAAGGAATACAAATTGTGTAATCATAAAGCAGGAATACCAAGCAACAGGGTGAAATAACAATAAGTGTGCACACTCTTCATTCAAGAAATGTTTTAGAATCTCTAGCAGTAATATGAGCACCAAAATTACTTATTTACCTAAGAAGTTGGGGGGGGGGGAGGGAACAGAACAAAAAGACATATCTATTTTGTATAACCTCTATTCTCTGAATATAATTCTTATTTTCTCTTTATACGAATGGCTATAGACGCTCAATTTATTTGGGGATTTTTCAACAGTCACAGACTCAAGATCAGTGCACGGCAAGTTGAAAGATGAAAAGTAAATACAGGACAGATACTCTCTCTACCAGCCCTCCCCCTCATTCTCCATGTGACCTACTGCTGCTACTTCTGCCTTCTTAAGGCCACTGCCAAAGAGGAAGCGCAGAAAGCATGCTACTAGTCCAGAATAAAAGTACCTTGAAGTAGAAATAATTTTTGAGAAAACAGGGAACAGTCCCCCTCCCCAAAAGCCACTACAGACTTTTAGACAGGAATGTGCAAAAGAAAGGAGAGGACCTAAAAAGAATTGTCTGTGGTTCCTAGAAATTACTAGAAAATTATTCTCATATTATCCATTATTCAGCCTAATAGTAAGTGACATTTACCATAACACTACTACAGGTTTTAGAAATGTGACTTGCTCCTTATTAAAAAATACATTTTGAGTCATTTAAAATTTGGCACTGAATCTTAGAATGATCCAAATATGACTTCAAAAGTCCTAATTTTTCCTGAGTTCATCAACTCAAGTTGTCAGCTGGTTGGGATGTTGCTTTTTAGAGATTCATCTCAAACCATCACCTCTGGCTCAGTTTTAGGCAAACTGAGCAAAGAAGCTGCTTTTTAGAGCAGGACGGTTTGGTAACGGATTATTCAGAAGAAAAGGCGGGAGATGGGAGGAGATGGAGAGGCAGACACACTGCTCATTTGTCAGATTCCTCTAGTGAGCATCTAGAGACAGGCCCAGGAGTGGCTTTGCAGTAACTATAAAGGCCACAATAGTAAAGATTAAAAAAAAATTCATACTACTTGATGCCAGTTTCCCTACAAAAATATAAAGCAACCTAAAAAAAAACAAAACTGTTGCCTGACCAGCAGGCAACACAAACATAAGACCCATAACAATAACAAAACAACCACAATCATTTATTAACCAGCACAATCTAGCCAGCAGAGTCAACTCCAAGCTACTACAACTGCTGCCTCAAACTGAAAAGGCACAAAGCATTCAATCCAGAGATGACTGGGCATGGAGAAAAGGACACTGTCACAGAGCCGCTGCTCCACATCTGACTTCCCACCCACGATACAGCAGAATGACCTGCTGGAAGAGAACACAAACTTACACGCGCACACACACCAGTTAACGGTGTTGTTAATTTGTTAATGACAGAGTGAAAGCAACGAATGATTTTTGAATACCTACTAGCCCTTAACTAATAGCTTATAGTCACTCACTCTGCCAAGATGTTTTGACAATTTTAAGGTTGACAGAAAATTAATAGTGTACCTACTTCATGATGTACCATCACTTTAAAGGAAGTCGCTTAATAAAGCACCAGTTTAAAACCCTATTTTTGCTACTCCTTTTCAATAAATGACTAAGTTACTTAAAAGTATGCAAAGATCACCGCCTTCATAGCTAGTGAAATCTTGCTGGTATGAAGAACAAACCCTAATCTTAAATGGTATTTTAGGATGCAAAAAAAAATAGGTGGGGTTTGTTACAAAAAAATCTTCAGTTTGTCCTAAAAAAAATTCTAAGGCAAAATTATTTTAGTAGTGTAGTGTAAAAAATAAGCTTATTATTATTTAGCAATTAATAGTGTCCACTTAAAAGATAACATTCAATTAATTAAACTGAGGAAAACAGAGTATTCTTACTTGTAATTGGCTTGTCAGTATGACTATTCCTGGAGCATTTTCTTCTGTTCTTATTTCTAATACATATAAACACAAACATTTAATCTTAGTATTCAAACTAATGATTTTTTTAGAAAATCCATAATCCTAGGACTTCAACTGTGCTTCTTTGGACAAATATTTATTCAAACAACAGAGAATTTAAATTCTTTTAAACTATTTTAAAACCTACTAAAAATCTTTGGCGTATTTAAGTAAAAATGGATTAGGTTAACAAATTTCTACATTTGATAAATTATTCAATTTACATAATAAGTGCTAACTGCTATCAGCTACAAAATTAATTTAAAACAATAAATTATGCTCATAAAATAAAAAATTCTGAATGAGGCTGACCTTAGTTTTAAGATTCAAAATTTTAAGTATAGTTACAGAATTCATGGATTTTAGAGTTAATGGAGCATTTGTTCCAAATACTCCAAATCAAATGTGACAAACACTTAACTGAAAAGAGCAGGCCTCATTTCATATTTTTTGTGCCAACTTCAAAAACTTATATATACATTCAGTTTGCCCAAATCCATGAGGTTTTCACAACTGTAAGACTTCTTATATTCTAATTTGGACATTAGAGGCAGCACATTTGTTTGCCCACTGAGACTATTTCTTCATAAGAATTATACTACCTACTTCCCAGACTGTTTTTAAGATTACATGAGAAAATGCAGTGCCTGGCACCTGGAAAGCATTCATTAATGCTCTATTTCTTCCCCTATTAGTAGCTCTGCCACTTATTAACGATGCAGGCTTAACCTCTGACTCTTCATCTCTAACATGGGAATACAGCATGCCCTTTCTACTTCAGAGCTGGCTATGAGGTTTAAATGAGATAACCGTGAAAGCATTTTATAAAACAGTAAACTACTTTTCAAGTTTAAGTTATCTACAATAATAAGTAAATATAATTATGTTTCACTTTATATAAGAGATGTATTCAAGAAAAGTTCTATACTGTAAACCAATTCCTACAATCAAATTATATTTTTAAAGCATTAGGAGATTATTATTAAAAGAACCCTAAAGTCAATACCTTCAAAAAGCAAAATATTCTTTTGAATGTGAAAATGCAACACCCTCTTTTTCTGCTACCGAACATATAATATACCACACACATACACATATATACTATTTGCCTTTGTGTAAGTCCAGACTTTTCTACATTATTTTATATTCAAGGCAGGGTACATTTTTAGAAATGATTTCTTTTCATCATAGTAAGTCTTTTAGTTAAAAGTCTTTATGATAAAAATCATAAAGAGATGTTTTCAAAGTCAGTTTGAAACACAATAGTACCTCATATAGTCAAGTTCTATCATGTTAAGTACCCCAGACACAACATTTCCACACAAAAGTAAGAATGCTTTAAAAAGAATATTGATACATTGCTTCTATCTATCAGTTATAGGAGAATTATAACCAAACTTCAACAAATGAGGCAAAACTCAGGTTGGCTTTACTAGTTATATGAGCTACTTTGGTTAACTGCCCCAATTCTCAACTTTTCTTTCCCCCCCCCCCCACTAGTGTGGTAAATATTCCTGCAAAGTACCTTCATTTCTTAAGTGCTTCAGCAAACATGTTTCCACATTATTAAGTGGTTAAAAGTTTTCACTAAACTTCATTATTTTATTTGTGATTTTTTTTTCACAAGGGCTGGGCCAGACTTTACAGTTTACACAAAAAAAGTGCTTAAAGCAATTAGGAGTGTAAACAAAACTGAAATAGAAAACTCTTAAAATTGCTATTTTCCAGTAGTTTACATAAGAACATGCTAATAATAAATCAACCCTGCCTAGTCTCTAATCCTTTGAGCAGCTCCACTAGGAAACATCCTAGTTTAAGTTTAAATTGACTTCAGAGTATGGAAAGTGCACATCTTTAATGTATTTCACAATTTTGACTGACTTTTTGTTTTCCTCATTTAATTTTAATCAGTGAGGTTTGGCTCCAACTGCTATTTCCTTTTACCAGGTCCTCAGCTTTTGTCTCATACAAAAATAAAAATTAAGGATAATCACAGACATTAGGGTTATGTGTAAAGCAAAAATAAAGATCTAGGTTACATGTATATCTGTATACAAGGAATGGTTCGCTCTAATTAAAGTAAATGAACATTCAGTTCAGTTAGACATGAATTTTGTAATTTGTTTGGCACCTGTTCTAATAATTAAACAAAAATCTCTAGGTTCTACTTCCCAGAGTTACAGCTGGCCAAGGTAAATGAGACCAAAAGTGGCTTAACTGAATTTTAATTAGTTAGATGATGATATATGCTGATATCTGTTAATGTTTCTAAAATAAATGGCAAAATACAAAGTTAACTTACCTTAAAAAATATCTAGTTAAAACTGCCATATTTTGCTTTTAACACATTTTCAACTTGTATAATTTAATGCCTACATCCTTATTTCCATTTCTTATTCATAATAATTGAAGCACTGGCAAAAACCAATCATTTGGATAATTATTTCAGTTCTACATTTCATTTAACAAGCTAATCCTACATTAGTTAACTTTCTGGTCTTGAGTCTGTCAAAAGACCAAAGAATAGTGATGAACTGAAATTATGGCCAGATGAAAAAATAACACAGATCTATCCCAAGACTTTCTTACAAATTCAAATTCCTAATTTCATTTTCTTAAAAATCTGAAAGAAATAATCATGAAACTTAAGTCAGTATAAAGAACAGTTGCAATTATCAGTACACTCTGACACTCTTTCTTAAAGGCTACATGTTCCTTAACGCTTGTTTGGAAGATGGGGAAAGGAGAAAAGAGGAATGAGACTAAAGGAGAATAAAAACTTCCACTAATGTTTAAAAACAAACACCCCTATAGTGTCAACAGCTGATAGTTTTGAAAAGTTAAGAGAGTTAAAAGTTAAAAATTAGCACTAAATAATCTTTTTAAAAAAAAATCACAAAATGTCTATTTCAAATATTATATACCTCAAAATGGGTCGAAATATTCAAATATGTTCAGTAAACAGAGATACATATTTTTTTGATTGGAAAAGCATCTGAGGACTTGAGAAACTATACAGAAAATGAAAAAATAGCAGCCCCACTAATTTAAAAGCCATCAGCACTAGGCTACCATTGTGCATAGCCACTGAAGAAGTCTGTGGAATGTTTAGATTTGCTCATGAATGATGCTCACTATTAGATATGTTTTGTACAGCAGTGGTGTTATCAAGGCCCAATAACGTTCCAAGGTAAGACTGTTCTCTAGGATCGAGCATCTGTTCGGGTCGGACTGGGTGAACTATGTTTGCAGGCTGAGGAGTAAGCGTGTATTTCTCAAGAAAAGCTAGGTCAGCGGCTCGAGGGTAATCCGCGGCCGGTGGCTGTGGTGACAAGATCTCGTGAGCAGGGGGTGGGAGGGTGGTGGTGTGGCGCACCAGGTCACCCTGCGTGTCAGGCATCTGCACCGGGACCAGCGTCACAGGGACACACACTTCGGCAGACACATTCTGTAGCATGGTCTTGGCTTCCGACTGGTAGACTTTGGGCTGGTCCATGTATTGTTTTGTTTCTGTTTGAAAGATCTTATCGTCAGATGAGTACTCTACCGGCAAGGACACGAGTTTTTCCTCAGAAGCACTGAGAGGGTCATCGGGAGACTTTATGCCGTGAACGTGGTCAATGTGGTATTTCAACTTGTCCTTCCGTTTAAATGTTGCATTACAGTGCTGACAGTTGAAAGGCCGGGCATCAGAATGAATGACCAGGTGTTTTGTTAAAGTTTTCTTAATTCTAAAAGATTGATTGCAAATTTGACACTTGTATGGTTTTTCACCTGTTTGAACACAAATGAAATGAACTGTAAAATACATTCAGTTAAGACAATAAGATTAATTAAGCAGTAAATTTTCCACATGAATACTTATAAGAACTTAATAAAAGCAATTAATATATGCTATCACAAAGTGGAGACAGTATAATAACTGGTAAAGAGAAAAAGAGAATGAACTCAAACATCAGAAAGATCTGGGTTTGAATTCTAGCTATACCACTTACCAGGCAAACCTGGAGCAAACTCCCCAACTTCTAAGCACAATTTCCTCACCTGTTAATGGTACCTGCCTCACAGACTGGTGAAAGGACTGAATGAGAAAAGTAAATAACAGTGCTTAGCATTATCCTGGCACACGGTGAGTACCTGATAAACTCATGCTATTGTTACTATGGCTTGCTCTCACTATAGCCCCTAAGAAGTAAAACTAGAGCATTTGATTTCTTCCTATCAAGAAGGATTAAAAACTAAAACAGCAACTGTGACTAACCTGGGGCTTTGGATTGAAACAAGAAGTAGTAATACTGGTGTCTATAGCCCAAGATTAAAATAAGGAGCGTTGATCAGGATCAAGAATAAGCAAGCCAGTTTTTGCCTGTGCCTGAGTCAGGTTCTCACACTGTAGCTTTTGTTTCTTCCTATTAACAGTGTAAATTCCTAAAGTAGCCAGGGTGGTTGGTTAATCCCCAAAAGGAATGATTTTGTTACCTTACATGGAGAGAGGGACTTTGAAGATATGATTAAGCTTAAAGACCCTGAAGTAGGGAGATTAACCAGGTAGGCCCAAAATCACATAGATTTTTAAAAGCGGTGATAACTGAAGATGAAGGGGTCAGACAGCTGTGACAAGAGGACTCAAACCCACACTGCTGCTTCTGAAAACGGAAGGAGGAGGCTGGGACTCAGGAAATGTGGCAGCCTCTGGAAGCTGAGAAGATCTCAGCTTACGACTAGTTACAAAACTAGAACCTCAGTCCTACACCTGAAAGTCAGTAAATAATCCAGCCGAGTGGGAACAGACTCTTCCCTAGAGACTCCATAAATAAATGGAGCCCTACTAACATTGACACTTTTAGCTTGGGTCATTCTTCTCACCTTATAGAGCTGTAACATCATAAACTTGTACTGGAAGCCACTTGCATGAGAGAGATACATAAGACAAAGTGAACAGTCTAATATACATATAACCGGAGTCCCAGAAAGAAAACAGAGTATAGGTCAGAAGCAGAATTTGAAAGAAAAAATGGCTGACAATCTTACTAAATGAAAGGCAGCAAGTCACAGATGCAATAAGTTCTATATATCTCAAAAAATATTAACACAAAAGAGGAAAAAAAAAGCATATCTGGGCACACTATAAAAAACTATCAAAAATAAATAAAAGAAAAACCTTAAGCAGCCAATTAAAAAGAAATTCTTTTTAAATGAGCAACAGTAAGACTGACAGTATATTTTTCAACAAAACCCGGAGAAGGTCAAAGAGGAAAAGATGACATTTAAAATATTGAAAGAAAAATAACCACGAACATAAATTCTATAGTCAGCCAAATGTTCTCCATAAAGTAAAATAAAAACATTTTCAGACAGTCAAAAGCTAAGAGAATTTGGTGCCAGCAGATATGCACAAAAGGGAATTCTTCATGCAGAAAGAATATGATTCCAGGTCGAAGAATGGTAATGCAGGAAGGAATGAAGAGTAAAAATGAATAATACAAGTTATTTAAAGCAAAATAACAAAATAATAAGGTCTTATGTCATTTAAAGTATATGTAAAATTAAAACACACACAGTGCATAAAGGGTGAGAGAGATGAGGTGTTGTAGGGTCTCTGAATTGTCTGAAAAGGGATGATGAGCTAACTTGAGATAGAGTCTAATCATTTAAGAACGCACACTGTGATCTACAGGGTGACTAATAAATACTGAAAGAATATGCAGTTAACAAGTAAACCAAGGGGAAAATGGGTAATAAAAACACTTCACAATTACAAGGAAGTGAAGACAAGGGAAAAGCATTAAGTGACAGTTCTGGGGAACCATGTCTCCGCCGAATGTGGCCACGCTCCTTTTATTTATGCCGTGCCTATGGCTGCTTTCATGTTGCCACAGAGGGTTGTGTGCTTGTGACCTGGACTGCTGGGCCCACAAAACCTTTAATGTTTATTGTCTGCTGCTGCTGCCGCCGCTGAGTCGCTTCAGTCGTGCCCCACTCTGTGCAACCCCATAGGCGGCAGCCCTCCAGGCTCCCCCGTCCCTGGGATTCTCCAGGCAAGAACACTGGAGTGGGTTGCCATTTCCTTCTCCAACGCATGAAAGTGAAAAGTGAAAGTGAAGTCGTTCAGTCGTGTCCAACTCTTAGCGACCCCATGGACTGCGGCCAACCAGGCTCCTCTGTCCACGGGACTTGCCAGGCAAGAACACTGGAGTGGGTGCCATTGCCTTCTCCAGTGCAGGAAAGTGAAAAGTGAAAGTGAAGTCGCTCAGTCGTGTCCAACTCTTAGCAACCCCATGGACTGCAGCCAACCAGGCTCCTCTGTCCACGGGACTTGCCAGGCAAGAGTACTGGAGTGGGGTTGCCATTGCGTTCCCCAATGTTTACTCTTTAGTCCTTTACCAAAAAAGTAGGTTGGCCTCTGCTTCAAATGATTCCTCCATCTCATTCCGTAACTGCCGTAAGTGCTGTCTTAATCTGTAACAGAGCTCATTTCCCCAGTTTTCCATGGGCAGAGGGACTTGTCCCTAATTCTAACTGTGACATATCCAGAGATGAGAGTTCCGAAATCACTGGTTATCAATTAATTACTACAAATTAATGTTTTAAAAAAACTTAATGCAGTTATAAAGCCAGCCCTTAATAACTTTCTCCTCTAGGTAATTCCTATGGTTTTACAATTCTTAAATCATCAGTGGTTTCAAATTGTTTTAACTATCTCCTACAAATCACGAGTTTATTCTTAACTAGCATTGAGAATAGCATTCATATAGCTTCCTCATTTCTTACTCCTATTTATGTGGCCCCCAAATGAGGACTTCTTCATTTTCAGGGAGATGTGCTTTTATGTTTAACACAGTTACTGTATCAGTAACAAATTCTTTTTCTATTTTAATTTTTAAAAAATATTTGCCATGCCAAGGCTTAGCTGCAGCATGGGGACTCTTAATTGTGGCATGCAGGACCCAGCTCGCTGACCAGGGATTGAACTCGGGCCCCCTGCACTGGGACCACTGAACCACCAGACCACCACAGGAGTCCCAGTAATAGATTTTTTGCTGTAATTCTATGCTATTGAAATTGCCCAAATTCAGTTATTTCCAATTCTCATTAAATATGAGAAATATAAAATAAATTAATTTCCCTTCCAGAACAGCAGCTTGACAAATTCCTAACTAAATATAAAGCAAACAGCCATAAATGTATTAATAGCTTTCTTTCTTAAAAAGAAGGAAAAGAAAGATAGCACTACGTCGTGTCCAACTCTTGCGATCCCATGAACTGCACCCCACTAGGCTCCTCTGTCCATGGGATTCTCCAGGCAAGAATACTAGAGTGGGTTGCCATTTCCTTCTCCAGGGAATCTTCCCAACCCAGGAACAGAACCCAGGTCTCCCACATTGCAGGCAGATATTGTACCGACTATGTGAGAAGCCCAAAAAGAAGGAAAGAAAGCTTTAAAAATTATTAATCTACATGAGAAGTAAAACAAGAAATCTGACAACATATAGGGAAAAATCCAATAATCTATGTTTCAAACTACGGCAGAATTGCCAAAGGAAAAAAAGGAAAGATTTAGAAAATGGTAAGTCCTAGAAGGGCTTCCCTGATGGCTCAGTTGGTAAAGACTCCGCCTGTAAGGCAAGAGGCCCCAGTTGGATTCCTAGGTCAGGAAGCTCTCCTGGAGAAGGAAAGGCTACCCACTCCAGTATTCTGGCCTGGAGAATGCCATGGACTGTATATTCATGGGGTTGCAAAGAGCTGGACACCACTGAGTAACTTTCACTTTCAAGTCCTAGAAAGCAGCTGAAGTGAATCATTCTACTACAACTACCTATACATCACAACTGAATATGTAAAAAGGAAAACCATACAATGGTTGACTTGATGAGCAACAGCAAGGTCATATCTGAATTACTCTTTTAAAAGATAAGGAAATAAAATAAATGTCTTCATACAGCCATGCAGATACAGAGGAACCATAAACAACCAGGAAAGGAGAAAATGAGAACTGAAAGTTAAATAAATTCTCATGGAAAAAACTTTCCCCAAATTCTACAAAATCATATTCAAAAGTATTGAAGCTTACATAATATGGAACAGAATGATCAGACTAATGTCCATTCATGACACCAATTTTAATAAGCAAAAATTTTACTGGCAGGAAAAAAACCAATTTTACCAAGAACAACAAAGTATAAACATCCATTTATCA
>SJYQ01004172.1:0-62815 GCA_006410935.1 Redunca redunca
ACATACTCCTTTTCCTATTTGGAACCAGTCTGTTGTTCCATGTCCAGTTCTAACTGTTGCTTCCTGAACTGCATACAGATTTCTAAGGAGGCAGGTCAGGTAGTATGGTATTCCGATCACTTTCAGAATTTTCCACAGTTTGCTATGATCCACACAGTCAAAGGCTTTGGCTTAGTCAATAAAGCAGAAATAGGTATTTTTTTGGAACTCTCTTGCTTTTTTGATGATCCAGCAGATGTTGGCAATTTGATCTCTGGTTCCTCTGCCTTTCCTAAAACCAGATTGAACATCTGGAAGTTCACAGTTCACATATTGCTGAAGCCTGGCTTGGAGAATTTTGAGCATTACTTTACTAGTGTGTGAGATGAGTGCAATCGTGCAGTAGTTTGAGTATTCTTTGGCATTTCCTTTCTTTGGGATTGCAATGAAAACTGACCTTTGCCAGTCCTGTGGCCACTGCTAAGTTTTCTGAATTTGCTGGCATATTGAGTGCAGCACTTTCACAGCAACATCTTTTAAGATTTGAAATAGCTCAACTGGAATTCCATCACCTCTACTAGCTGTCTTCATAGTGATGCTTCCTAAGTCCCACTTGACTTCACATTCCAGGATGTCTGGCTCTAGGTGAGTGATCCCACCATCGTGGTTACCTGGATCATGAAGATCTTTTTTTGTACTGTTCTTCTGTGTATTCTTGCCACCTCTTCTTAATATCTTCTGCTTCTGTTAGGTCCAAACCATTTCTGTGCTTTATTGAGCCCATCTTTGCATGAAATGTTCCCTTGGTATCTTCAATTTTCTTGAAGAGATCTCTCGTCTTTCCCATTCTATTTTTCCCACCTTATTGTCAAAATCCTGTACATGTGCACATAAAATTCTGAGTATGAGTAAAATGTTAAAGATGGAATCATAGTGTAGGTAAAATATGTGATTCAGAGATACTATGAATCAGAGATGTTTTTAAAAATTATACATGTACTTCTAAAAAACAGAGCCTTGTACAGATTCAAGCATGGTGCCAAAAATTAAAGGTGATCTGCTTTAGTTAAGTCTAAGGCTAGAGAGCAAAGAAGCATGATATCACTTTGAAAAGTATTTAAATGCAGCCAAAATCCAAACCAAAGGTTGTCACTATGTTGATCATGTGGAATTGACCCAATCAAGTGCCTACATAACACCCTGCATGCACATATTAAAGCAGCAACACCAGGGACACCTTTCCCCTTCAAAGGTCATTATCCCCTAACATGATGCTTCTCAAACATTACTATGCATAAAAATAAATTTGTGAGTTAAGTGTGTATTCCTAGTGCCAGCATCAGAGATTCTGATTCAACAAATAAGTGCCAAAGTTGAGGATTCTTCATTAAAAAAGTATCCTCCGGTTATTATAACAAGGGAAGCCTGATGATCATATTTTGAGAAACGCTACTCAAGCATACATTGGGCAAAGGGAGGGAGAGTCTTTTTCTGTTGCTAGGCTGACCTCTTGTACCTCAGTGTCATATGCTTCTTCTTTGGGCCCATGTTATCATCTTGGTGTCAAATCACTTAAATGAGGACAATAGTTTAAACTACTACTTTTAGATGGTCTTGTAGACAGGTCGCCATTTGTGCATACACAGGCAAAAGCAGAGACATGAATGTGGACTCATAGAGTTCTCTGTATTGTTCCATCCCTTTATCATCAACATCATTCCTTTTAAGGCTGATTTATTAAGATATGACAAATAGCTGGTTTTAGAAAAGGCAGAGGAACCAGAGATCAAATTGCCAACATCTGCTGGATCATTGAAAAAGCAAGAGAGTTTCAGAAAAACATCTATTTCTGCTTTATTGACTATGCCAAAGCCTTTGACTGTGTGGACCACAACAAACTGTGGAAAATTCTGAAAGTGATGGGAATACCAGACCACCTGAACTGCCTCTTGAGAAACCTATATGCAGGCCAGGAAGCAACAGTTAGAACTGGACAAGGAACAACAGACTGGTTCCAAATAGGAAAAGGAATACTTTTCAAGGCTGTATATTGTCACCCTGCTTATTTAACTTATATGCAGAATACATCATGAGAAACGCAGGGCTGGAAGAAGCACAAGCTGGAATCAAGATTGCTGGGAGAAATATCAATAACTTCAGATATGCAGATGACACCACCCTTATGGCAGAAAGTGAAGGAGAACTAAAGAGCCTCTTGATGAAAGTGAAAGTAGAGAGTGAAAGTGAAGTGAAGTTAGTCATGTCCGACTCTTTGCGACCCCATGGACTATAGCCTATCAGGCTCCTCTGTCCACAGGATTTTCTAGGCAAGAGTGCTGGAAAGTTGGCTTAAAAACTCAACATTCAGAAAACTAAGATCATGGCATCTGGTCCCATCACTTCATGGGAAATAGATGGGAAAACAGTGGAAACAGTGGCTGATTTTATTTTTCTGGGCTTGAAAATCACTGCAGATGGTGACTGCAGCCATGAAATTAAAAGACGCTTACTCCTTGGAAGAAAAGTTATGACCAACCCAGACAGCATATTAAAAAGCAGAGACATTACTTTGCCAACAAAGGTCTGTCAGGTCAAGGCTATGGTTTTTCCAGTAGTCATGTATGGATGTGAGAGTTGGACTATAAAGAAAGCTGAGCTCAGAATTGATGCTTTCGAACAGTGGTGTTGGAGAAGACTCTTGAGAGCCCTCTGAACTGCAAGGAGATCCAACCAGTCCATCCTAAAGGAGATTAGTCCTGCATGTCCACTGGAGGGACTGATGTTGAAGCTGAAACTCCAATACTTTGGCCACCTGATACGGAGAGCTGACTCACTGGAAAAGACTTTGATGCTGGGAAAGATTGAGGACAGGAGGAGAAGGAGACAACAGAGGATGGGATGGTTGGATGGCATTACCGACACAATGGACATGGGTTTTGCTGAACTCTGGGAATTGGTGATGGACAGGCAGGCCTGGCGTGCTGCGGTTCATGGGGTCGCAGAGTCGGACATCACTGAGCAACTGAACTGAACTGAACTAGTGATAAATAGCGGTAAAGAAAACATAAAAAGACCTCCATTTCATTTGACTATTCCCAAAATTCATGAGAAAAGCCCATAAAGCCAATAAACTCTTCACAGAAATTACATTTCAGACATAACCAGGCTCTGTTCCTTTTTTATTAATGACTGCCCTTTCCAAAATTATAGGTGCCCCTCTTGTTGGGGAAACCATACTCTTTTCCTCAATATGATTACACAGGACACTGTCAACCCTCAAGAGTCCAAAATTTCCCAAGTCTGGATCATGATGTTAGCAATCACTGTGTCTATGGTATTTGAATATCAATTGGGTTTAATTGCGTTCCTATAGATTGCAATCTCTTTGAGAGCATGGATTCTACTACTTTCCTTTAATAAACTTATGCCATAAGCTTCTATATGCATAGACATTAACTGATGGTGTGAATTAGTGTCCTAAGATTTAATAAACAGAAAAGCTAGGATAGGGTTTTCATTATGATGCTGTTGTTGTTATTTTTTGTTAATATTAAGTTTTCTGAAGAGATAATATTGCATCAGTGATGAGTGCTAGAAAATTAATGAGACATAGTCTTTTGGTATTTCCATTAAAGTCACTTCAGTGGAATAGATAATGATCCAAAACCTGCTCAGGTAAAACACCAACCATTTTGTAAGTTTTTGGCTAAATAGTAAAAACAGTTTAGTGGCTTAAATATTACTTTGCTGCTGCTGCTGCTGTCGCTTCAGTCGTGTCTGACTCTGTGCAACCCCATAGATGGCAGCCCACCAGGAATCTCCAGCCAAGAACACTGGAGTGGGTTGCCATTTCCTTCTCCAATGCATGAAAGTGAAAAGTGAAAGTGAAGTCGCTTGGTCATGTCTGACTCTTAGCGACCCCATGGACTGCAGCCTCCCAGGCTCCTCCATCCATGGAATTTTCCAGGTAAGGGTACTGGAGTGGGTTGCCATTGCCTTCTCTGAAATATTACTTTGAGGTGTCTCATATTCAGTTGGTATTTACAGAGAAATCTCCAATACTCAAAAGTGCAGGAAGAAATAGTACACCCCTGGAAGGGAAGTTATGACCAAACTAGATATTATATTAACAAGCAGAGACATTACTTTGCCAACTAAGGTCCATCTAGTCAAGACTATGGTTTTTCCAGTGGTCATGTATGGTTGTGAGAGTTGGACTGTGAAGAAGGCTGAGCGCCGAAGAATTGATGCTTTTAAACTGTGGTGTTGGAGAAGACTCTTGAGAGTCCCTTGGACTGCAAGGAGATCCAACCAGTCCATCCTAAAGGACATCAGCCCTGGGTGTTCTTTGGAAGGAATGATGCTAAAGCTGAAACTCCAGTACTTTGGCCACCTCATGCAAAGAGTTGACTCATTGGAAAAGACCCTGATGCTGGGAGGGATTGGGGGCAGGAGGAGAAGGGGACGACCGAGGATGAGATGGCTGGATGGCATCACCGACTCTATGGACATGAGTTTGAGTATACTCCAGGAGTTGGTGATGGACAGGGAGGCCTGGCGTGCTGTGATTCATGGGGTCACAGAGTCGGACACGACTGAGTGATTGAATTGAACTAACTTGAAGAGAACATTGCCTCTTGTTCTACTAGAGAAATTGCTCATTTTGATTCAGCACATTTTGATTCAGTCCAACAGGGCTTGCAGACCATGTCACACTAACACTAAAGAGCTGTTATGCAGATATTTTACTTTGACTTCAGTTTGCAGTCATTGTGAGTCTACTTGGTGAGTGGAATGCCAAAGGGAGAGGAAATACTTGCTAATGAAGTGCAGTTTCAGAAAAAAATCTATTATGGAATATGGAAATTAAAAAAAAAAATGTCTCACAACCCAAGAGCTCTAGTTTTGAAATAAGGCTTCATCTCATACCAGCAATGTGACTTGGGGGAGAGATATATTGACAATAATGGAATTTATTGAACATTTTTAGATAGGTCTTGTGCTAAAGGATTTACATATCTTATTTGAATGACTTCACTTGCTAAAATCAGCATCCTTATTGTTAAAATCATTTCTATAAGAATTTAAATTAGAAAGTGCTAGATATAGTGTCTGAAATGGGGTGCTGCTGCTGCTGCTGCTAAGCCGCTTCGGTCATGTCCAACTCTGCAACCCAATAGATGGCAGCCCACCAGAATCCCCCGTCCCTGGGATTCTCTAGGCAAGAATAATGGAGTGAGTTGCTATTTCGTTCTCCAATGCATGAAAGCGAAAAGTGAAAGTGAAGTCGCTCAGTCATGCCCGACTCTTAGCGACCCCATGGACTGCAGCCTACCAGGCTCCTCTGTCCATGGGATTTTCCAGGCAAGAGTACTAGAGTTGGGTGTCATTGCCTTCTCCAAAAGGAAGAAGAGATAATATATATTTGAGATAGAGGAGGGTTATGAAAGTCTTTAAGAGGAAAAGACTCTTCTCATGAGAGTTTCCAACGTAGTTAGTCCAACAAAGACTTTGGTGGAAGGGAAACAAAACAAACAGGACGTAGGACATTTCAATCTATATCTCTCAGGTATTATATATACCCCCTTCATGGATCACAGCCTTGTCTAGTGAAGGGGCTTTCATAACTCAATGAAACTATGAGCCAGGCTGTGCAGGACAACCTGAAATGGACAGGTCATAGTGGATAGTTCTGACAGAACGTGGTCCACTGGAGAAGGGAATGGCAAGCTGCTCCACAATTCTTGCCATAAGAACCCCATAAGCAGTAGAAAAGGCAAAAAGATGTGACACCAGAGGTTGAGCCCCTCAGGTCAGAAGATGTCCAATACACTACTGGGGAAGAGCGAAGAAATAGCTCCAGAAAGAATGAAGAGGCTGAGCCAAAGTGGAAACAATACTCAGTTGTCGATGTGTCTGGTGGTGAAAGTAAAGTCTGATGCTGTAAAAAGCAATATTTCTTGGGAATCTAGAATGTTAGGTCATGCTCCTGCTGCTAAGTCTCTTCAGTCGTGTCCGACTCTGTGCAACCCCATAGACGGCAGCCCACCAGCCTCCGCTGTCCCTGGGAGTCTCCAGGCAAGAACACTGGAGTGGGTTGCCATTTCCTTCTCCAATGCATGAAAGTGAAAAGTGAAAGTGAAGTTGCTCAGTCGTGTCTGACTCTCGGTGACCCCATGGACTGCAGCCTACCAGGCTCCTCCGTCCATGGGATTTTCCAGGCAAGAGTACTGGGGTGGGGTGCCATTGCCTTCTCCGCTGAAATGGGGTAGGTTCTCAATAAATTTTAGGTCACCTTCATCAAATAACTTTTTGTAATCTAGCCCAGCAGGTTTTGTGTAGTTAAACTATATACACTTCAGGGAATTTACTTGAAAATTATTTCTATACAAGGAAAGACAAATTTTGTACTTTAATAAAGTTAATGAGAGTAGATAGCTGTGTGAACCTTAGAAAATAACAATATTTCACCTGGAAGATTCAGACAGGACCAATGCCAAGAACATATTGAGTAGAGAGGAATCTATATGGAATAACTGAAAATGAACAGAAAACCCTTCAATTTTACTGTTATTCCTTCTGCTCCCCTACCTAAACCAATCATAGCAAACATATAATCTTTAAAATCCATATATTCATTTTATTTTGTAGCTGATCATCTGTAGCCTTCATCTTTATAGTATCATTCGTGTCATATTCTTAAGAAATTTATATATTTTTAAAGCCTGTATAGCATGATCATTAATAATTATATCTAGCCTTTCTACTTTTGAGAGATAAAGCACAAAACAATTAAAGAGCTGATTTAAACACCACACAAAGTAGAGAAAATATTAAAAATTTATGTTGGTATGAATACTAAGAAAGGAAATGGATTTACCTTAGGTGAAAAATCTAGCACATTATTTTGAAATTTAAAAATGGTCCATTACAGATCCAAAGTTGTTTTAAGTAATATTCAGAAGCAATGAAAAATATTTTTACAAATCAGCTGAAAACTACTACTATGTGATTTACTCTGCCAATGGAATAGAATACAAAAAGGAGTAAAGCATCTCAGCAATTGATGTTGTTTCCGTGCTGTTGCAATGTTAGTTGGTCCCCAAGCTGTCTGCTATTTCTTCCCCTTTTAGAGCAGAACTCTTACTGATTCCATTCAGAACTCTATCTCCCACAACTAACTCAGTGGACTCAGCTGAATGTATATTTCCATATGGTTCAATAATCTATTTATAATTGGGCCCATAGCTCAGGTATGTTCAATGAGACATGTGAGAAGACCTGTTGGAAGACCCTCTAGTTTGACTTTCTGTGTTCTTCGAAAGAGACATACAGGAAGAAAAGTTACTCTCCTGCTGGAACTTGTCTTCTGTGATCCTGAAATTGTGACATTCTTTTGCAACCACTGGCAGAGTTAAACTGATGTAGTAAAGGTGGCAAGGTGGAAAGAAGGAAGAACTCAGGTTTCTACAGATGTCACTGAACTGCCAAATTAAGTAACCCTAGAACTGCTCTATCTCAGGACATTTTGTTATGTGTGAACTTTTGTATTCCTTAATAAACTAATTGACTTATTTATTTCTCACTGTATCCTGAAACATAAGTTCATTATAGAAATTTAAAAATAGCACTGTTAATGATCCAGCAATTCCACTCCTGAATATTTATCAAAAAAAAAACTAATTTCAAAAGATACATGCACCCCAATGTTCATAGAGGCATTATATACAATTGTCAAGATATAGAAGCCACATAAATGTCCATCAACAGACAAATGGATAAACAAGATGTGAGTGGTGTGTGTGTGTCATTTNGCTAAATCTAAAAACAAAAACATTTTCCATAAGCATTATTAATAATTTATTTATAAATTATATATTTTACATTAAATTATAGAATTTGCAGCCAAAATCAACCTATTTCAAAATAATTAGGAAAAAGTAATGAAAGTTCAAGTTACACAAACTATTCTGTAAAAACTTTACCTAAGGAAAGCAATTTAAAGAGAGTTGAGAATCCTTGATACTAGTTTACCTATGCTGCTTACTAGACTAATGATGTCAGTTTACTTTCACAATCTGTGAAAAATTTGAGAAATAGACAAATTTGAACTAGAAAAAAAATTAATGCCTATTCTACATCCACATATGCTGGATTTTATGTGTTCAAGATGTTTTAATAGGTGACACAAAAAGCCTGTTTTTGTAATATCATGGATACAGTGGAAATAAATAGGTATAGATAAAAACAGAAAAGTAAATGGATAAATGATTCCATGGACAGATAGACAAATGAATTGAGAAGATGTGAGGAAAAATGAATCATTAGGCACACTAATGGCTGGCTAGACAAAAGGAAGGATAGTAGCAAGAAGAGGTGGACAGATAACCAGTTCAGATGGACCGATGAGTGGCAACTAATATATTAAAGGTAGAGAAATAAAGTCTGACATAGAAAGCAGGCAGGAAGGTATGAAGACAAGAAAGTCTTAAATCAGCTTATGTGCCGTGCTCTTAAAGACCATATATATGTATCTGTATATGTGTTTGTATATTTTAGTGGGGTGATATATATTTTCACTTCCTTTATGCATTTGAGACTAAGTTAACTTTACCAATGAAGTGACAGAGCAGGCATGTAAGCTGAAGGCTGACCACCTCCAGAGTCATGAGTTACGCCTTCATTCCAACACTGCAGAGCAGCCCAGATGGAGGCATTACAGCAGAACAGCAGCAACAACAAAACCCAAGCGGCAGCAAATACTGTTAAAATCTTTAACATGGTTTTTGAAAATTATATTTAAATAAGAAAATTATCACATACATATTTGATTATTGTAAGTGAGGAAACCAAGCAACATTAAACAGAACCATTTATTTTGCCTTTGAAGGTAATTTCATTAACACACTGTACGCTTTTAAAAACTAGGGTTTTATTATGTTTTAGAATGACAGAAATAACAAATGCCATATAATAAGAATGCCATAAAATAAGAATTTCTATCCTAATATTAAATTACTCTAATATCCTTGGCTAATATGGTTCATGCAGTTAGAGAAAATATATATTAGATTAACCTGTGTTTTGAATAAATAAAAGCTAATTCTATTAAGTAACATGTTCAGTAATATACTATGAAAAAATACATAGAAGCTAAGTTAAAATGTACCTGGGAAAAGTGGTTCCTTTGGCTCCTGTGGCTTACACCAACCAAGTTGATTAATATTGCTGAGACTGCATATCACTAGTTACCCATCAGCTGTGGATTAATATGTGCGTTAACATTGGCTTTAGTTATGAGCCAGTCACCATAGAAAAGCACTTGCTATGAAATGCACAGGGCCCAAATTTCATTACAGAACCACAAAATCTAATCTATAGTCTCTTTGCCCTTTGCTGTTTGAAAAACCTGTTAAAGTACAGAGCTTATTACTGATATCACTGTTACACTAAGAAGTATTCTACGAACACATCTTGAGAAGTTATACATGTGGCTCTGACTGGAAAACAAAAACAGATGTGGCCAGTGAGGTATCTCTAACCATTTTTACCTGAGATGCTCAGCGTTTTCCCTAATACAGCATGTAGAACAGCTTCCTCATGAATATGACTGATTGCATGGATATATCTAGATTTTTATATTGCCACCAATATTTGAGAAAGACTGGAGTATAGGGTGAAATGGGTTCCCCTGGTGGCTCAGATGGGAAAGAATCTCCCTGCAAGGCAGGAGAGGAAGAGAAGGAAATGGCTCCCATGCGGTACTCTTGCCTGGCGAGCTGCATGGACAGAGGAGCCTGGTGGGCTACACTCTAAGTTGTCACAGAGTCTGAGATACAACTGGCAGACTAACACACACACACAGAGTGGAATAAGGGGGAAAGTAACTGAGACTGTCAGTGTGATTTGGTTGCTTGCTTCTTTTGTTTTACTTGCTACTTCAGTTATTAGCAACCATCTGCCAGTAATGATCATCTGGTCTACACAATGGTATGGACAAGACAGGCTGCTTCTGCACAATTCCGGCCTGCTAGCTTTGAGGTTCTATCATTTTCTTTCCTACTCAGAAAAAAAAGAAAGAAAGAAAAGAGCATATCTGGATGCAAGTAGTGGGAGCGACATTACTACAGGAATAACATTGGATCCACTTTCATGGATCCATGTACAACTGTACATTTTTCAGACTTGCTGTTCTTTAACTAAGACACCACATTCACCCTGCCTTTGCCTTTCTCTTTCTTGGTTTCCTTTGTGGATTTTCCTCATCTCCGCAACCCCCATCTTTTTTTTTGGGGGGGGGAGGTTGTGTCTCAGGATACAGTCCTCAGACAGCTTCTCTTATCTATCCACACTTAACCCCTCATTCTTTTTCACTCATTTCGACTCCCATGGCTTTAAGTGCTATTTGCTAGTGACTCTCAAATCTCAATCTCTAGCCACACTTCTTTCCTCAGCTGCAGATCTGAATATTCAATTGTCTAACTACTGTCTCCATCTGGATGTCTAATAGTCATCTCAAATTTTACATGCTTAAAACTGAGCTTCTTATCTACCATGTACCACCTTATACATTCAACACGTCAAACAGGCTTCTCTGGCCTCCCAGTTGTATGTGTGTGTGTGTGTGCACGCACTCAGTCACTCAGTTGTATCCAACCCTGCCTCCAGTCCATCTCCATAATAATCTCCCAAAAGTGTAAATCTAATAACATTACTCTTTAATATCATATTCATTGCTTTTAATGGAATCTTCAATGTGTCCCGTTGCTGTGTGTGTGAGTGTGTGTATTTGCTCAATCATGGCAAAATCTCTGTGACCCATAGACCCAGTATCCTCTGTTCATGGAATTTTCCAGGCAAGAATACTGGAGCACACTGTCATTTCCTACTCTAGGGAACCTCATTCCATAGTTCATCAGGCACTCTATCTAATCAGATCTAGGCCCTTAAATCTATTTCTCACTTCCACTGTATAATCATAAGGGATTTGATTTAGGTCATACCTGAATGGTCTAGCAGTTTTCCCTACTTTCTTCAATTTAAGTCTGAATTTGGCAACAAGGAGTTCATGATCTGAGCCACAGTCAGCTCCTGGTCTTGTTTTTTGTTGAATGTATAGAGCTTCTCCATCTTTGGCTGCAAAGAATATAATCAATCTGATTTCGGTGTGGACCATCTGGTGATGTCCATGTGTAGAGTCTTCTCTTGTGTTGTTGGAAGAGGGTTTTTGCTCTGACCAGTGCATTTTCTTGGCAAAACTATTAGTCTTTGCCCTGCCTCATTCTGCATTTCAAGGCCAAATTTGCCTGTTACTCCAGGTGTTTCTTGACTTCCTACTTTTGCATTCCAGTCCCCTATAATGAAAAGGACATCTTTTTTGGGTGTTAGTTCTAAAAGGTCTTCTAGGTCTTCATAAAACCTTTCAAGTTCAGCTTCTTCAGCATTACTGGTTGGAGCATAGACTTGGATAACTGTGATATTGAATGGCCTGCCTTAGAGACGAACAGAGATCATTCTATCATTTTTGAGATTGCATCCAAGTACTGCATTTTGGACTCTTCTGTTGACCATGATGGCTACTCCATTTCTTCTGAGGGATTCCTGCCCACAGTAGTAGATGTAATGGTCATCAGAGTTAAATTCACCCATTCCAGTCCATTTTAGTTCGCTGATTCCTAGAATGTCGACATTCACCCTTGCCATCTGTTGTTTGACCACTTCCAATTTGCCTTGACTCATGGACCTGACATTCCAGGTTCCTATGCAATTTTGCTCTTTACAGCATCGGATCTTGCTTCTATCACCAGTCACATCCACAGCTGGGTATTGTTTTTGCTTTGGCTCCATCCCTTCATTCTTTCTGGAGTTATTTCTCCACTGATCTCCAGTAGTATATCGGGCACCTAATGACCTGGGGAGTTCCTCTTTTGGTATCCTATCATTTTGCCCTTTCATACTGTTCATGGGGTATGAAAAGCCTCTTGATAAAAGTAAAAGAGGAGAGTGAAAAAGTTGGCTTAAAGCTCAACATTCAGAAAACGAAGATCATGGGATCCGGTCCCATCACTTCACGGGAAATAGATGAGGAAACTGTGGAAACAGTGTCAGACTTTGTTTTTTTGGGCTCCAAAATCACTCCAGATGGCGACTGCAGCCATGAAATTAAAAGACACTTACTCCTTGGAAGAAAAGTTATGACCAACCTAGATAGTGTATTCTAAAGCAGAGACATTACTTTGCTGACCAAGGTCCGTCTAGTCAAGGCTATGGTTTTTCCTGTGGTCATGTATGGATGTGAGAGTTGGACTGTGAAGAAGGCTGAGCGTTGAAGAATTGATGCTTTTGAACTGTGGTGTTGGAGAAGACTTTTCAGAGTCCCTTGGAGTGCAAGGAGATCCAACCAGTCCATTCTGAAGGAGATCAGCCCTGGGTGTTCTTTGGAAGGAATGATGCTGAAGCTGAAACTCCAGTACTTTGGCACCTCATGAGAAGAGTTGACTCATTGAAAAGACTCTGATGCTGGGAGGGATTGGGGGCAGGAGGAGAAGGGGACAACCGAGGATGGATGGCTAGATGGCATCACAGACTCGATGGACGTGAGTCTGAGTGAACTCTGGGAGATGGTGATGAACAGGGAGGCCTGGCGTGCTGCGATTCATGGGGTCGCAAAGAGTTGGACACGAATGAGCAACTGAACTGAACTGAACTGACTCTAGGGAATCTTCCTGACCCAGGGATCAAACTCAGGTCTCTTACATCCCCGGCACTGGCAGGTGGATTCTTTACCTCTACGCCACCTAGGAAACCCCATCCTCCCAGTTCAGTTCAGTTTGGTAGCTCAGTCGTGTCTGACTCTTTGTGACCCCATGAATTGCAGCACGCCAGGCCTCCCTGTCCATCATCATCTCCCACTCAGACTCAGTTGCTCAGATCTAAATTGCAGGAATTCTTTTCTAGAAACTATTCTCTTTTCATCCGAGATTTGATTGTAAATCCTGTGACCTATACCATTTAAATATACCACTTTATCATCCCATCCAGTGCTACTACACTTATCCAAGTTATTATCATTTCTTTCCAGGCTTATTGCAATGGCCTCCTGACGATTTTCCCTACTTTCACCCTTGCTTCCTTTCAGTCTAATCTCAACCCAGCAGGCAGAGTGATTCTTTTTAAATGAAAGCCATCCTGCATTCTGCATCTGACATCAACTGGCGATTCGTTTCTTACTTGATAGTATACATGTTGCAATGCCATTCTCCCATCTCATCCCACCCTCTCCCTCTCTCTCTCCCCCAGAGTCCAAAAGTTCTCTCTATAGATCTGAGTCTCTTTTGTTGTCTCGCATACAGGGTCATCATCCCCATCTTTCTAAATTCCATATATATGCGTTAGTATACTGTATTGGTGTTTTTCTTTCTGGCTTACTTCACTCTGTATAATCGGCTCCAGTTCCATCCATCTCCTTAGAACTGATTCAAATGTATTTTTTTTAATGGCTGAGTAATACTCCATTGTGTATATGTACCACAGCTTGCTTATCCATTCATCTGCTGATGGACATCTAGGTTGTTTCGGACTGGTGCAAGGAGAGGACCCAGAGGGATGGCATGGGGTGGGAGGTGGGAGGGGATTCATGTTTGGGAACGCTTGTACACTCGTGGTGAATTCGTGTCAATGTTTGGCAAAACCAATACAGTAATGTAAAGTAAACTAAAGTTAAAATAAAAATTTTAAAAGTTAAAAAAAAAAAAAAATGAAAGCCAGTTATGACATCCCTTTGTTCAAAGTTATCCAAATGCTCCATGGTGTTCAGGGCAAAAATCAAGGCTTTCCAGTGGCTTACAAGGACCTACATATTCTGATTCATTGTTACCACTCTGTGTAAGTATGTTATTGGCTCCAGTTACGACAGTTCTGGTCCTTTTCTTCTAACACCCTAGGTCTCTTTCTTCAGAGTTTTTTTGGGTTTTTTCTTTTTTTTTAACTTTCTCTTTCTAGAAAGAGTTTTCTGGATATTGACATGACCAAGTCCCTATCACATTATTTCGGGCTTAATCAAATGTCACCTTCTCTGTAGGAGCCTTCTCTGTCACTCAATGAAAAAATGCAACACCTCATATACCCTAGCCACCACTCCCCTCTTCATTTTTCCTTAATACTTATTAACATCTAAAAATTGTACATTGTATTTATCTTATTTATATTTATTTACAGTAGAACATGAGCTCCAGTGGGAAGTCATCTCTTTGTTTTGACCACTCATCTCTTACCTTTAAAAGATACCTGGCTCATGATAGAAGTTCAAGTTTTGTCAAATGACTAAAGACTAAATGTCAGGGTTAAATGACTAAAGATTTTTGGCCTATCTCAACTGTTAACAACTGTTGACAGATATCATTGTAGTAGAGGAATGGTTTAGATATGAGTAAGGTAGGTCAATATTATAAGGATTAGACTCAGTTCAAAATGTTACTGATTTTATCTTAATTATCTCACCCATTGCCAAGTCAAGCTAGAGGAAGAGACAATAAAGATTAAATCTTTGTCTATTTTTGTATTTCTCTATATTGCTGGAGTGAGATGTAAAGTTATATAAAGTTAAAAATGCCCTATGCTTCTTTGTTGTAAATCCTCTGCCCTCACCCCCTAGCTCTGGACAAGCACTGATCTGACTTCCATTCTTATGACTTTAGCCATTTCTGGAATATTTTATACATGGAATCATACAGTATGATTTCTTTCAGTTAGGATGACATTTTTTAAGAATAACACTGTTGTGTGAAAGTCATAGAGGTGCTCGAGTTTATTTGTCTTATTGTTTATGCACATGAATGTCCCACACCATTTTTTAAGAGTCTCTATCTCAGTTTAATTACCTTGGTATGATTGTAATACATTAATTGAGCACATTGTATGGTCTATTTAAGGGAATTCTATTCTGTTAGAGTAACCTATGTTTCTCCTTATGCCATTACCACAACTTTTTTAGTATTATCACATTGTATCAAGTCAGATAGTGTGAATATGAAAATTTTGTTTTGTATTATTTTGCCTTTTCTAAATTCTTTGCAATTTCATATGAACTTTAGACTCAGCTTATCAATTTCTATAAAATACACACATATAAATACACACAAACACATACATATGCACTCTGGTGAAAATTTGATTTGGATTGTGCAAAAGATATGGCTCAGTTTGGGGAAATTTCCCATCTTAACACTATACTCTTTCAATTCATAATAGCATGACAGTTCATTTAGCCCTTCCATGATTTCTATCAGCAATATTTTATAGATTTTAGCCCCATAAGTATTATATGGCATCTATTTCCAAGTATGTCATATCCATTGATAATACTATAAATAGTATTTTAAAATGTCTTTTCCAAATGCTTATTGCCAGGATATAGACATAAAATTGATTTTTGCATATTCACTTTGTACTTTGCAAACCCATTAAATTCATTTATTTGTTCCAGTAGCTGTTTGACGATCAAAGACTTTGCAGATAAAGCTAGATTTTCCTTTGAATCTCTATTCCTTTTTAACTTTTTTATTTTAAAGAGAATGGTGGGAAAGGACATATTTTCTTTCCTTGTTCCAAATCTTGGAGGAGTGGTGGTGCAGGAAATTCAGTCCTTGCTCAGTTAACAATGCTGGTAGTTATAGACTTCTCAAAACTGGCCTTTATTGTGTGAGAAAATGTCATTCTATTCTTAATATTCTGGGATAGTTTGTATGGAATTGGTATTGTGGCGAACTCGCCTGTCAATTCAGGAAATGTAAGAGATGTGGGTTCAACCCCTGGCTCTGGAAGATCCCTTGGAAGAGGGCATAGCAGCCCACTCCAGTTTTCCTGCCTGGGAATTCCCATGGACAGAGGAGCCTGGTGGGCTACAACCCATGGGGTTGCGAGAAGTCAGACAAGACTGCAGCGACTTAGCACACAGGCACACAGTTTTGTTTCTTATTTAAATGTCTGATAGTATTCATTTTTGAAGCCACCCAAGCAGGAATTCGAATGTGGGAGCAGGGGCAGAGACAGAACTTTTAACTGCAAACTCAGTATCTCAAGTAACTGTAGCTCTACAAGGTTACTTCTTTTTTGGTGGACTTTGGTAATTTTTGTTTTTTTAAGAATTCTTCCAGTTGCCAATTTAGTGACATTTTTGTCATAATTTGTTCAAAATACTCCTTTTTTCTTATTTTATTGTCTGTAGAATTTACTGTGAGGTACCTTTTTCCATAATGATATTGCTAACCTTTTTATTCTTTATTTTTTTCCCTAATCTTTCTGGCTATTGATCTCTCCAGAATCCAGGTTTAAGTTTCATTGTTTTTTTTAAATTGTTTTTCTAATTTTTATTTTATTGATTTTTGCTTTTCATTATTTCTTGTTTACTGCTTCCTTAGTGTTTAATTTGCTCTTCTTTTTCTGGTTTCAAAAGTTGGAAACTTAGATCATTGATTTTATACTTCCTTTTCTAACATAAAGATTGAACACCATACTACTTAAAATATATTCTACAAATTTNAATTCATTTGACCTCTGTGACCCTTATATTTTCCTATTGTGAAAAGACTGTGCTAAAGACTTGACTATTGGGACTTCCCAGGTGGTCCAGTGGTTGAGACTCCATGCTTCCCCTGCACAGGCTGGGGGTTTGATCCCTGGTCAGGAAACTAAAATCTCACAGGCAGTGAGGCCAAAAGAAAAAAAAAGTTGACTATTTTGCAGGATTGTTGCTGATATGAAGGTGAAAGAGAATTACAGGTTTGAAAGCCATGATGAAACCAAAAGGATTGTTAGAGTTTATTATTGAATCAAGCCAAGTAAACCTTGTCTCATTTATCTATTATTCAGTTTTCTTTTTTTCCATATGAATGTGTGTGCGTGTGTGCCAAGTTGCTTCAGTCGTATCTGAGTCTTTGTGACTCTTTGGACAGTAGCCTACCAGGCTCATCAGTCCACGGGATTCTCTAGGCAAGAATATAGGAGTTGGGCTGCCATGCCCTCCTCCAGGGGATCTTCTTGACCCACGGCTCCTGTGTCTCCTGGATTGCAGGCGAATTCTTTACCCAGTGAGCCATCAGGGAAGCCGCTTGCATATGTATGTTTCCCCAGCTATTGTCGTCAACTTCTTTTCAAAGAATGTACATGTGGATCCCTTTTTATAGTGCATTTTTAAAGTAGTTTAGGGTTGGGGGAGGGGGAAATACAGAGATACTATGGTCAAGGAGTACAAAGTTTTAGTCCCTTAAGATGAATAAATTCTGAAGATCTAATGTATAGCAGTGTGACTGTAGTTAACAATAGTGTATTATAAACTTGTAATTTCCTCAGAGTGTTCTCACCACACCAAAAAATGTCAACTGTGTGGTGAGGGTTATGTTCATTAGCTTGGTTGTGATGTTTATTTTATAGTGTGTGCATATATCAAAACATCGTCACATACCCTAAATATATACAATTTTTATTTATCAATGTAGATGAATAAAAAAAAGGAAGAAATGAAAAAGCCAATCACTTTCATACTGCCTGGCTTTGATTACTAATAAAAAAGAAAGCAAGTAAATTGGAATGTTCTGTAGTGCAGAATGATTTATTTTATTATTTATTTTTTCAACTTTTTGCAGTAGTTTTATTTTGATTTTTTAAAATTTAAATTTATTTTAATTGGAGGCTAATTACTTTACAATATGGTATTGGTTTTGCCATACATCAACATGAATCTGCCACGGGTGTACACGTGTTCCCCATCCTGCACCCCCTCCCCCCTCCCTCCCCATCCCATCCCTCAGGGTCATCCCAGTGCACCAGCCCTGAGCATCCTGTCTCATGCATGGACCCTGGACTGGCGATTCATTTCACATATGATAATTTACATGTTTCAGTGCCATTCTCCCAAATCATCCCACCCTTGCCCTCTCCCACAGAGTCCAAAAGACTGTTCTATACATCTCTCTCTTGCTGTCTCACATACAGGGTTATTGTTACCATCTTTCTAAATTCCATATATATGCATTAGTATACTGTATTGGTGTTTTTCTTTCTGGCTCACTTCACTCTGTATAATAGGCTCCAGTTTCATCCACCTCATTAGAACTGATTCCAATGTATTCTTTTTAATGGCCGAGTAATACTCCACTGTGTATATGTACCACAGCTTTCTTATCCATTTGTCTGCTGATGGACATCTAGGTTGCTTCCATGTCCTGGCTTTAAAAGGAACTTTAAAAAGAACTTTAAAAGGAACTAAATATTTGATTATTTGTGTATCTCTAGTTCTCTTGGTGTAAAGCTTGCTGTTTAGATGGAAAATACTCCCCTAGTTCAGTTCAGTTCAGTAGCTCAGTCGTGTCCAACTCCTTGTGACCCCATGAATCGCAGCACACCAGGCCTCCCTGTCCAGCACCAACTCCCGGAGTTCACTCAGACTCATGTCCATCGACTCAGTGATGCCATCCAGCCATCTCATCCTCTGTCGTCCCCTTCTTCTCCTGCCCCCAACCCCTCCCAGCATCAGAGTCTTTTCCAGTGAGTCAACTCTTCGCTCGAGGTAGCCAAAGTACTGGAGTTTCAGCTTTAGCATCATTCCTTCCAAAGAAGGCATTCATAAATGGAATGGAAAAAATTCTGATACCGGTTTTTGTGACTACAACTATTTTGGTAAATACTAGTGAAATTTAGGCTGCAAAAGAAATCGGTTTGTGGTCTCTTTCCCTTCTCACTTCCTTATTATGCTGAGGCTGAACAATTACACTTGGGTATGGTTTGTTACACTTACAAATACCAAAGGCAGTAGCACATCAACATCAATTTTCCTGTTAAGATAGTAGTCATCGTATAATTAACACACTGTTGTAAAATAACTATACTTCAAATAAAAAGATAGGCATCCTCATAGAATGTGTATGCAATTTGAATGTGCACGTTAACGCCGAGGATGCTAATTGTCAATTCTATTTTGAGTATAATTGAAAGGATTTAATTGAAGAATTTAAATTTGTAGAGACTGTTTTCCAGTTGATGCAAAAAAATGTTTCTGTGTAGGAGATGGGATATGTTTATGTTGTTCAGTTTGCTTAATCTTGTGAGGAAAACGAGGTGCCCCTTCGAGGCAGACTGGATTGATTTTAGCTGATTGAGACCGAATTTAAACGGGCCACGGACAAATGCTTCTGCAGACTGAAGATTTAGCGAATCTGAAATTGCCAATCAGAGAGATGTGAGACAAGCAGCCGCAGACCCACACTGGCAGAGAACGGTTGTGGGTGTCCACAAGGGCGGCCCTGAGGGCTTTGCCACCCAGTCTCCATGTAGAGATGCCCTATTGCATATTAATGCTGCTCTTGCAAACACCCTTTGTGTATGGGTCTCTAGGACTTGAAATCCCAGCACGAGACATGGCATTTTAGTTATTAACATGGAGTGACTAGGGCTTCCCAGGTGGTGCTAGTGGTAAAGAACCCGCCTGCCAGTGCAGGAGACATAAGACATGGGGGTCTGAGCCTTGGGTTGGGAAGACCCCCTGGAGGAAAACATGGCAACCCACTCCAGTATTCTTGCCTGGAGAATCCCATGAAGAGAGAAGCCTGGTCCATGGGGTCACAAAAGAGTCAGGCGCGACTGGAGTGACTGAGCCTGCACACATGCATGGAGTGACTGCTTAGAGTGATGTCCATTTTGGGCAAAGAAGATGGCACTGCACCTCTGTCTTTCTAAGGGGTTCACATTTATTGGGAGGGTCTTAACAGGTTTTTTTTTTCCTTTCCCCATTTTTGCATTTGTTTCCCCTCTGCCTAAATTGAACCCACCCCCTGCTGATTGTTCCAATCTTTTTGACCCCCTCTCAGTGTAAGTGCAGGCCAGAGAGAAACGCTGCCAGTGGGCTCAGCTTTAAAGAGAAGACCGGACTTGGGAACAGACAACACAAAAGAAGAAAGGCGAGATGAGAATGAGGCCGGGTTGGCAGAATGAGGTGGACGGAACAGGAAAGACAGCAGATCTAAATCCAAAGCTGGTGCCTGGCACAGGGCAGGCCCTGCCTAAATGCATGGATGGTTCTTTCATTTATTTAATGGGTATCTGTTGAGCTTTTACCATGTGCCAGGGTCTATGAATAGAGGAGAAACGCAGCCAGCTGTAGGGCGCACAGAGTCTGTTTTTACTCACTTAACTCATGGCACATCAAATGACTTGTTCTCTCCTTAGCAAGAAACAGAAAATCGATATTCCGTTGCTTTTCCACTGGCATTCAGCCCACAGTGCTTTGGAGGGGAAAAAAAGCCAACTCTAGACATTTTCCTTAATTATATACAGAAGAGACAGAGTCACGCATGCCCTGATGCCTGGAGCTGTGGGCATTGAGGGCATCGTCCATGAGTGTGTGGCACCATCCGTGAGCATGCAGTGTGGCTGGAGTGCCAGGTGACGGAGAGGCTCCTGTGCCTCCTGGCTCGGCACTGTGCTGGCTAAGCGTGGGAGTCGGGCCTGCGGTGATCACACATTTTTCGTCAGCCTGCTATGGCCATTGACAGCTGCCTTGCCGGTAGATCTGTGGTGAGGTTCACTGTGGCAGCTGCTGGGAGGGCGGCCCCGGCCCCAGTGCAAAGAGCAGGGGCCCAAGGGTTGGCTGGAAAAATCTTGTCGTGCTGCACAGACAGCCGGGTGAGGGGAGAAGGACCGAGAGGTCAAGTTCACACTGGGTCAAATATGTGTTCTCAGCACTGGTTAAAACAAACATTTAGGAACCATAAATTCTGGGCTGCGATCATACTTAAACCTTCGTGGCGAAGCCCTGAAGCCCCCTGGGCCAGCCTGTGCACCCCGCCCCTGCCTGGCAGGCGTCAGGGAACTGTTTCTCTGTCCAGTGAACCCTGGGCCCTTCGGAAGCCTGACTTGTTGAAAGGACCTTTGGCCACCGCAGGAGTTTGCTGTTTCTGACCCTATTATTTGTTGTCTTGGATATTCCAAACAGACTGAAACATGTTTGGGAGCTCGAATTCAGTTTTCCTAAAATGCAGCTTTTGCTTCCAAGCCCTTCCGAGTGATGAGCAGGGTGAAGTCGCCACTCTGGCAACAGGGAGCAAAATCAGAGCAGAAACTGAAATCTGCGGATGAGGAGGGGGGTGATTTGTGCAGTCCTTTGGAGCCTGCAGAGGGCATTCCGTTTCTTATACTTAAAAGAACCGCTTCATGAATTTGCATTTTGTCCTTGTGCAGGGATCATCCTTATCTTTGGGTCTTTCTGGTGTTGGTATATGTGCTGCCAAGCACTGGAGAGCATTCCTTGACCTCCACCCCCGTGGGGGTATAGGCCAGGCAGGCATGATTTATTACCCCTCTTTAAGTGGGGCAGGGCCCAGCCCCCACCCAGCTCCATGGCTCTTGGTTTGTTGTTCTTTCTGCTGCTTCCTGGACAGCCCGATGCTGAAACCTCTCTCCTGAGGTCTTGGTCTTCAGCTCCCCTGACAGCCCTCCCTGCCTTGGATGGACTTTCCCTGCCAGAGCTCACTGTGAATTCCCTAGCCCGGAACAAAGTACCGCCGACAAGGTGGCTTAGAACAGGAATGAGAGCTCTGGAGGTTGGAGGTCCAAAATCCAGATGTCAGAAGGGCTGATTGCTTGTGAAGGTGTGAGGGAAGATCTGTTCCAGGCCTCTCTCCCTGGCTAGCAGAAGGCTGTCTTCTCTTGTGTTTCTTTTTCCTTTGGTCTATGCACGTCTATCTTGAGGTCCAAGTTGCCCCTTTTTCTAAGGACACCGGTCATATCAGATTAGAGCTCACCCCAGTGACCTTGTTTGGATGTGATCACCTCTGTAAAGATCCTGGCTCTAGGTAAGGTCACATGCTCAGGTACTAGGGATCAGGACTCTAGTTCTTTGTGGGGGGAATCATTCAACTCACAGTCGAATCCACAGATGCTCTGCACCTGGGCTTGAGAAGAGGGCTACTTAGAGCCCTGGGCCATCCCCGAGGCACTTGGGGATTCCCTTGCAGTGACCCAAGGGTGGGTGGGTAGAGGCTCAGTTGGGACCCTCCCCCTCAGTCTGTGACTGTGGATCGAATGTGGCTTCTTCCCTAGTGCAGAAGCTTGGGCTGCTCCAGGGAGCAGGAAATGTAAGGAACTGGCCATTGGTGATTTTGGTTATACCGCTGGCCTTTTCCACTTGGTCTGCTTTAAAGGGATTCTGCATACAGGGTTATTACACCCAGTTTTTCTTTAGTTAGTTGAATGATAAATACATTAAACGAATGATTTATTTTAGGCTGTGCTAGGTCTGCATTGCTGCATGCAAGGTTTCTCTAGTTGCAATGAGTGGAGGCTACTCTCTAGTTGCAGTGTGCTGGCTTTTCATCTCGGTGGCTTCTCTTGTGGCGGAGCCCAGCCTCTAGGTTCAAGGGCTTCAATAGTTGTGGTGCACGGGCTCAGCAGTTTTAGCTCATGGGCAGGCTCTAGAGCACAAGCTCACTAGCTGTGGCACAAGAGTGTAGTTGCCACGAGCCGTGTGGGATCTTCCCGGGCCAGGAAGGGAAGCCATGGCAGGTAGATTCTTAACCACTGGACCACCAGGGAAGTCCTGATACATGCATTTTTATAAGAGTTGGAAATTTGCAAAAGTTGTTAATGATAAAAAATTGTTAGTGGTGGAAATAAAGTGGTTTAAAAAAAAGGTTTAAACACTTTGGAACATGTTGGGTGCCTTATTTCTACTAAGTGTTTTATTTTTAATTATAAAATATTTTAAATACACAAAAATGCAGACAATAATACATCCAGCAGCTGCTCATTGGGCTCATGTTTTTAAAACCTCCCTGACGTGGTAATTAAGCACAATGATTTATGGATGAGGGAGAGACGAAGGTCTTATCTTGCTTTAACTGCATGTTTTACTAATGATGTTTCCTGTCCTCCTAGTGGAGAGAAAACAGTACATAATTTGTTGATGTGACACAAATTGGTTGTTTTGGTACTTGTGGAAAAATACAGAGCTGTATTTGTATATGCTTTTGTGCACCTATTTGCCTAGCTTATTATTAAGGGTGAACATTTCACGTAGGCACAGTCCATTGGGCAGGGAGCATGTGTGTGCACATTGTCATTTAGACCCAAGACAACATGAAGAAAATGCTGTCTGTCACTCCCCATCATACCCACCTTTTTGCCTTCCTCCTCTTTCTCTCCTTAGTAGGCCAGAGTTTTGCTTGCCCTGAACTAGAGGTGGTGGAGTTCCTTGGTTACAAGTTTAGTCTTTGGATCTAGAATATAAGGCAGCTAACTTGATGTTAACACTTTGCCAACACATCCTCACTCTGATCTTGGACTTGACCTTGCCCCTCGTGGGCACCCCTCTTGGTGTTTCGCAGATGCCCTGTTCTTTTGGAGGCCCTGTTCTTCTGTTCTTTCTTCCTGTTCTCTCTTCCCCTCTTCTGGAGCACTCTGATTGCACTCTTACTTCGCTCTGGGTATGGCTGGACCAGGTGGGAGAGGCATCTACCCCCACCAACAACGTGGACCTCCTGGGTAGCAGGATTTTCTATATCATTTTAAGTACCCAGGCTCCCTTCCTTGTCTGTGATTTTGCTGTGTTGTAAATACTCTCCTCTAAATACATAAAGAATTCCACTTCCTCTTCTGTTTCCTCTCACCTTTGGGTGGTAATTCCCCTTTGGTTTTCTTTCCACTATATATTTCTGTGTGTTTATCCCTTGCCCGACAGATACTGCTTATTATGACAGCTTTTCAAGGGCACACCACCTTATTCCATTTCCTCCTGCTTCTCTGAAGGCTACCCTGGCATGGCCCAAACCATAAGACAGCTTTTCCTTTCTCACTGCCAATTTTAGAATCTTTCTGCTCAACATCATCTGATAGAGATTTGGGACTAAGTATAATGAATGTTGTATGATTTTCCCTGTAATTTTAGATCCCCAAATACTGCTCTTGGCCAACTACACTAGTCCCTGTGGTTTTTTCGCTCCACCACATTTGAGTAATATTGTTGGCACGGACCTAAGTAAACAGTTTGTGAAATGTTGTGTTTTGTAAATTAGGAGATGGATGGGCTGGTTTTTTAATACATGCTCTTGGTTCTGCTCAACCAGAGGAAGGATGAGTTTGGTCAGTGGATGGGAAGACAAATTGGAGGGAGGTGTTTTTAACTGAAGTTGATGTGGTTGATTTACTCATCAATTATTTAAAGGTGAGAACTAAATGGTTGAAGAGGAACCTTCAGAGGTATTTTGGTAATGAATTAAGGAAGCATCTTTACAGGGCATAGAAGATGTAACCAGCAAAATACCACTGGAGGAAAAGAAAAGAGGATAATAAAGTAAGGAAAATATAATAATAAGGACCCTTTGTCTTTGTAGACTTTAAAATGTTTGTATTTCTTATAAGATTACAAAACAATTCCAACCTCCCTTTCAGTCTTGCAGGAACTTCAGTTTATTATTGTTACTGCTGCTGCTGCTGCTGCTAAGTCGCTTCAGTCGTGTCCAACTCTGTGAGACCCCAGAGACGGCAGCCCACCAGGCTCTGCCGTCCCTGGGATTCTCCAGGCAAGAACACTGGAGTGGGTTGCCATTTTATTGTTACTATTATAAAGTAAAAGTAGAATTGCCATCCTTTCACTGATATGTGTTTTATCTTAACACCATCTCAAGTGGACAGTTAACAATTAGCATCTTCAAAATATTTCATTGTAAAAGCTATTTAAATCATCTCAGAGGTACCACCTCACCTTGATGAATCATTTGCTACAATTGTTCAAGAGTAGGAGGGAATGATGCTGAAGCTGAAACTCCAGTACTTTGGCCACCTCATGCGAAGAGTTGACTCATTGGAAAAGACTCTGATGCTGGGAGGGATTGGGGGCAGGAGGGGAAGGGGACGCAGAGGATGAGATGGCTGGATGGTATCACGGACTCGATGGACGTGAGTCTGAGTGAACTCCGGGAGTTGGTGCTGGACAGGGAGGCCTGGCGTGCTGCGATTCATGGGGTCGCAAAGAGTCGGACACGACTGAGTGACTGAACTGAACTGAGGGGCACTTTTGACTCTGCCACTGACTGTGTAGTTTAAAGTAGATCAGTTCCCTAACTCTTCTGAGATTTTTTTCAACCTGGATGAATGAAATGAATGGGCAGAGGGTCATTCATCACCCAACCCAATTCAAGTCATTCTGGTGAATATCAGGCATACAAATCCTCTTCTGTCTTACCCTTTTCCACATTGTATCACATTTGCACATGTGTGTGTGTGGCTGTGTGCTTCTCAGCTGGAATGTGAGCTCCATCTGTGAGGGAAGGGACCATACCATAACTGTCTTTTTATCCTCAGGACCTAGTAAGTACATGGAATTTCAGGGAAGAAAGGATGGGATGGAATGATTGAATGAATGAATGAATGATTCATTTGTTATACTTTCACTCAGTCCCTGTGTGCTAGTTAATGCCTCACAGAAAGTGTTAAGTACAAAGAAGGAAAAAACCCAGGGTGATAGGCTCAAGGGTGGTGGGGGCTGGGAGAGAGGGGTGGAGTAAGGAAAGGTCTCTATAAGGAAATGACTTATGAGACCTGTGTGGTATGAAAGGGTGTGGAGGAAGGGCTTTTTCAGCCAAGAGAACAGCTAACACAAAGGCCTTGGGCTGGGAATAGGCCTGACCCTGTACAGGACTCCAGACGTGAGTTTTGCTGGGTTGTCAGTGAGAGCTAGAGTAATAGCTGGTAAGGGAGACAGGGCTGGAGCCCCAGTCAGGTCTTAAGGAAAACCATAAATAGGGAAGTTACAGATAGAAGCGGATTTTGTTACTAAGGAATAAACACAGTATAGGATTTGGTATTGTTCGTCACTAGTTAGAAAGCATGGAAAAAGAATTTTGACCTTTTTAAAAATGAAGTATAGTTGATTTACAGTGTTGTATCAGTTCCTGGCATACAGCAAAGTGATTCAGAGGTACACACATTCATTCTTTTTCATATTCATTTCCATAATGGTTTATTCCAGGATGTCAAATATAATTCCTTGTGCTATACAATAGAATGTTGTTGTTCATTTTCTGTATAGTAGTTTGTATCTGCTAATCCCAACTCCTAATTTACCCCTCCCCACCCCCTTTCCCGTTTGTTAATCATAAGTTTGTTTCCTATGTCTGTGAGTCTGTTTCTGGTTTGTAAATAAGTTCATTTGTATTAACCTAGTTATTTCCACATGTAAATAATATCGTATGATACTTGTCTTTATCTGTCTGACTTCCTTCATTTAGTATGAAGTGCAGTTTCCAGGCCCATCCATGCTGTCATCTATTGATGGACATTTAGGCTGTTTCTGTGTCTTGGCTATTGTAGATTGTGTTGCTTTGAACACTGGGGTTTATGTATCTTTTTGAATTATAGTTTTCTCTACATAGATGCCCAGGAGTGGAATTGCTAGGTCATATGGCCACTCTATTTTTAGTTTTTAAAGAAACCTCCATACTGTTTTCCATGGCTGCACCAATTCACATTCCGATAAGCAACAGTGGAGAATGTTTCCCTTTTCTCTTCACCCTCTCCAGCATTTGCTGTTTATATACTTTTTAATGATGGACATTCTGACCAGTGTGAGGTGGTACTTCATTGTAGTTTTGATTTGCATGTCTCTAATAATTATTGGTGCTGAGTATCTCTTCATGTGCTTATGGACTATCTGTATGTCTTTTTTGGAGAAATGTCTAGGTCTTCTGCCTATTTCTTGATTGGGTCGTGGTGGTTGTTTTGTTACTGAGTTTGTGTGAACTGTTTGTATAATTTGGAAATTAAGTCCTGGTTGGTCACATTGTTTGCAAATATTTTTTCCCATTCCATGATTGTCTTTTCATTTTGTTTACGCTGTGCAAAAGCTTGTCAGTTTAATTAGGTCCCATTTCTTTATTTTTGCTTTTATTTCTGTTGCCTTGGGAGACTGACCTAAGAAAACATTGCTAGGTCAGAGAATGTTTTACTTACATTGTTTTCTAGGAGTTTTCATGTCGTGTCATATTTAAGCCATTTTGAATTATTTTTGTTTATAGTGTGAGGGAGTGTTCTAACTTCATTGATTAACACGTGGGTGTCCAGCTTTCCCACCACCACTTGCTGGAGAGACTGTCTTTTCTCCATTGTCTATTTTTTTGCCTCCTTTGTTGAAGATTAATTGATGGGGTGACTGGGTGTGTGGGTTTATTTCTGGGCTGTCTTCAGTTCCATTGACTGATATGTCAGTTTTGGGCAAATATCACACAGTTTTGATGACTATAGTTTTGTAGCATTGTCTGAAGTCTGGGAGGGTTGTGCCTCCAGCTTTGTTCTCTTTCCTCAGGATTACTTTGGCAATTCTGGGTCTTTTATGGTTTCATACAGACTGTAGGATTATTTGTTCTAGTTCTATGAAAAATGTCATGGGTATTTTAATAGGAATTAGTGCAATTAAATGTGTAGATTGCTTTGACAGTGTGGCCATTTTGATTATGTTAAATCTTCCAATCCAAGAGTATGGGATGTGTTTCCATTTCTTTAAATGATTTTCAGTTTCCTTTATCAGTGTTTCATAGTTTTCAACATACAAATCTTTTACCTCCTTGATCACGTTTTTTTCTTAATGTGCTTTTAAAAGAGGTTTTTTTTTTACTTTCTCTTTCTGATATTTAATTGTTAGTATAAAGAAATATGGAAGATTCAATCATTAATTGAAAAATAGGGTTTTAGATAGAAATTTTAATCCCCTTTATCGCTAATTTGTATTGATGAGAAAAGTGGTGTATGGAAGAGTGTAGTACCCAAGGTCATACCCAACTGTGACCTTGCATTATACCCAGATCTCCCATGCCGCCTGAACTTCCATGCCTCAGCCAAGCTCTGCCAGAAGATAACACACTCACCAGAGCCAAGAGGCTGAGACTTAGGATGCAAGTTTGAGTATCAAAAAAAAAAGTCTCTGGTATGTTAACTGCTGTGTTAACAATTAGGGGGATCTTCACGTGATACTAAATAAAAACTAAAATGTTAAATCCTTCAAAAAGTTTAAAGGTAAAAATCCCAATCCTGTATTGTAGGAAATTCACAGAGAGTGGTTAGGATGTATTAAAGTAAGGGTGTAAAATTTTAGCATTGCATTTGAATTCTGTTCTTCAGTGCCCCTTCTTCCCCCAATCTAACATACAGATTTTGGGGTGAAACTGAAGTAGGTACAAAGGCAACCTGGGTGATTTTGTTCCTATTTGTAAATGGGGTTAATGGCACCCATTGGCTACATCTCCCATTTTGTAAGTGAAGATCAAATAAAACGAGGTTCATGAACATACTGCACAAAAGAGCCCTATAAACATAAGGTGATGCTAAAATGATTTCTGTTTTGTGAAAATTTTTCAATTGTTAGTGAAAATTGTTTCCTGTAATGTGTTGGTATAATTCTTGTCTTGAAAGTGAGAAGGCTTAATGTATTTCTTAAGTTTTGGGGAATCACAGATCTTGTGTATCACGTCTTTACATTGATCATCCTGTTTACCAATGATTTATAGTCTCTGGGAGGCAACTCCTAGAAGTTGGCTTGAAAACAGGCAAAAATACCTAAATTGCCACTTTACTACCCTTTACTGCACAATTGATTTGCTTTATTCTCCTAAAGGTAGAGTGCAGGCAAAGACAACCCTTCTTTCGCGAAAGCTCTGTTTCTTTCTTATTGTGATAATGAAAAGGTTGTGTTTTTAGTCCAAAGTTTCTCAGTAATCAGACGTGAAATAATACAAATGATAAGTTAAATGACAGGCAGGGTCCCTGTTTTTATTTTACTTTTTATTGGTTGGGAAGTTGGCCTCCGCAGCATTTCTGCATATACAATAGACTCTCAGTTGCTTGATTAATAAGCATTACAAGTCACATTTGTTTTGAGGGAAAGACCAGCTGAAATTCATTTAACTCAGTGGCAATTGAGATTATGTTAGAAAGCCATTCCTTTTGTTAGGAGAGAATGTATATTACAGCAAACCTCCTGGATGAGAGTTTTTAATGCCCACTGTTGAATGTCTGAGAGCCTTTTGCATACCTTCCTGTAATAGTCTGCCTGAATGGCACGTCACAGACCTAGTGGTTCTCAAAGCATGGTCCCTGGATCAGGGGCAGCAGCATCACCCAGGAACTTGCTAGAAAGGCAGACTCTCACGCCCTGTCCTGGACTCACTGAATTAGAAGCTCTGAGGTTGGGGCCCAGCACTCTTGTTTTAAGGCACACTCCGGGGGGTGCCGATATAGCTATGGTTTGAGAACCACTGCTCTGGCCAAACCCACTTCCACCTCCTCCCTTTCTGCGTCCCTGTCCCCTCCCTCCCGCACCCCTCCATGATCCTCCGTCATGCACCCTCTCCTTGATCACCTGTGGTGGGGAGGAGTCCGGGGAGATTGGCTCCTGTGGGCTCCAGGCCTTGGGGACTGGAAACTTGGGTTTTCTCCTCTGCCCAAGGGCCTGGAGCCATTCCTTCATCCCAGATGGGAACCTCGGACCTGAGCAGGCACTGCCATGCACACGGCCACACAGTCTGTTCTGCACAGTCACCGAGGAGACTTGGAAAAGCCATTTTTGCCCCTCCGTGAATATGAGTTTTGTATCTTTGGGCCTTCCTAGTTCTCTTCTTCAATGTGGATGGTACTGAAATCACACTTCATACTCTTCAAAGCTACATTTATCAACTTTGTGGGTACACGGCCCCCCTTTGCCTCACACCCCCTTTGGAATGTGTAAGAAATGTGGGTTGTGGGAATGACTTATTGATGAAATAGAAACAGACTCACAGATGCAGAAAACAAACTTATGATTACCAAAGGGAAAGGGGGTGGGGAGGGACAAATTAAGAGTTTGGGACTAGCAGATACAAACTACTGTATATAAAATAGATAAACTTTAAGGTTCCACTATATAGCACAGGGAATTATAGTCAATATCTGGTAATAAACCATAGTGGAAAAGAATATGAAAAAATATACATTCTGTATATGTTCTCTATATTATATTATACATAAGGTATATATACCTGAATCAGTTTGCTGTACACCAGAAAGTAACACCACATTGTAAATCAACTATACTCCAATAAAAAAAAGAAATGCAGGTTGTAGGGACCCATCCCGGACCTACCACAGTGGAGCACCCAGGGGGATCACCCATGACTCTTGTTTTTACAAGTACCCAGCCAGCTGATCCACAAGGAAGCTTGAGGACCCTGGGGTTAAAGTGGGTCTACTGAAATAAAAGATGTCTCAGGCAAGGAATGATGTGAAAGGTATTAAAAAGTTAATAAAAGGAATAGCGAATGTGACATCTTGTTTTGGAGGCAGGTACTGCTTCTCGAGTCCAGGATAATTTAAAAGTGAAATGAAGAGCAAGCTCTAGTCCAGAACATGCCCTCAGCGTTGGCAGGGACAAAGCCTTCTTGTGTGGAGATGAGGAAGTTCAGATGGAGAAGGGACAAGTCAGTGCAGCTCGGCCATTCCTTGGGGTCCTGCTGACTCATTCCTGGAAGTTGCTGGAGGAATGCATCAGATCTTTGGAATTAGCCCAGTTAAGAATTTCAGCAGTGACACACACTTTTATGAGATGTGTGTTTAGGAAAGGAATTGCCTATCATAAAACCAGGAGCTTTTGTAGAAAAAGAATGAATACATAGTTGATTTGCTTTTCCTGTGAAATAGGAACTGTTTTCCCCATCACGTGCCTTTTTTTCCTACAAAATAGTGGATGCAAAAATACTTTATCTGTGTATGGAAGGAAAATTAGGTTTTTAAAAAGAATATCTGTTTCTTCTCCAAGTAGAAATACTTTTTTTCGGGGTCAGGGGGCAGTATCTTATTTAAATTATCAGTTACTATGATAATAGTTACACCTGGTTAAAAGTAAGTATTTTGTCTTTTCTTCCCAATGGAAATGTAGTTATTTCCAAAAACCCATATGTTACTTTTGATTAAAGCATCCAGAAGTTTAAATGTTATGTAGACAAGGCTGCAGTACTGGAAAATGGTGCTCAAATTTTGAAAAGACCCAAATTTGAAGAATGGCTTAAAATATGGATTAAAAAAATTAGTTCTCATTCCTTCAGTCTCAGTATGGGTAAACACTTTTCAAAGAAAACAAAAAACAACTAACATTTTTATAGCTGAGTTCTCGCTCTCTAAATGTCCCTAGAGGCCTATACCTTACACTTGCTTGGCCTTTCACTTTAATTCACTAAACTTTTAATAAAGTACTGTATAGAAGGCATTGTACAGATGGCTAAGACCCTGCTCTGTGGAGCCGACAGCCCGGTGGAGGAGGCCAAGATAACAATGACACCGGGCGCGTGGCTGCACAGCGTAAGGAGCCCCTGATGGGGGACGCCCCTGTGTAATTCCCTGCTCGAGTGTGGGAAGAACCGTGACTTGCTTCAGGTCAGTACAATATGTCAAAAGCGATAGAATGTCATTTCCTTGGTTGTGTTATGTTATGTGTGACTCTGTCTTGGTGGACTGGAGTGAGAGACTTCTTGCTGGCTTGGAAAAAGTAGGCTGCCCTATAGGGCTTGTGGCTTGCCTATGCAGAGGACCATGTGGCAGGAAGCTTGGGCTGCCCTTAGCTGGTAATCAGTATGAAGCTGGGGCGCTCAGTCTGACAGCCACAAGGTAATGAAGTCTGCCAACAACCTGAATGATCTTGGAAGTAGATTCTTTCCCACTTGAACCTCAGATGAGACTACAGCCCCACGGACACCTGGATTATAGCCTTGTGAAACCCTGAAGCAGAAGAGCTGGCTGATTTGTGCTCAGACTGCTCACTCACAGAAACTGTGAGATAATAAATGGATATGTTCTTAAGCTTTTGAAACGGTGATGCTTTGTTAGGCACAATAAAGACGAATGTGCAGATGCCAGAAGAGCAGCCCAGCCCCAAGGCTCATTCATTCATCAAAGGAGCACCTAGTGAACACGTTCTGTGTGCCATTCACTTTCCAGTACTAGAAATGCAAACATCAGTGAAGCATGGTTGTATCTTCAAGTAGCTCCCAGTCTGGAGTAGTGGCGCTTTGAAGGAAGGACCTTGCTCTCCTTTGGCAAGATATTAGAATAGGAATTGTTTGAAATGGCTTTTGAGGATAGAATTTGGACTTGGGGAGTCTGGTGGGAAAACTCTCATTCCATTAATGGATGGTACACTTTATAGTTTGGCTGGAAAAGGGGTTCTCCCATTTGGAGGGTTTGGATTTGCTTTAACCACAAATCTTATTAAAGAGGAAGAATCTACCATTGCAGCAGATGAATAAGGCATCCTTGTAGACTAAAGGGGTAAGCTCTATGGCCCAAGTGGACAGCATTAAATTTTACTTTAAAAACAATAGAATTACAAATCATGAGGGCTCGGAAACATCCTCTGATAATCCTTTCATTCAAATCCTATGTGGATCACAGAGTTATAAAGCTGGATTGTTAAAATAGTCCTGAGTAATTTTCTTCTAAGCCATTTGTCGTATGGTGTGTTTTTTCTTATTGAGGGGGACTTGTGGGTAATGAAGACAACAGCTTACATTTGTTATGTTTTTAGCTTTTAACCGAGGACTCTCAAGTGAGGTCCTCCAAGGACCCTTTCCAAAGATGCTGTTTACAGAAGGTACCTACCATGCTAGAAGGTGGTGTCAGTGACAGAGTGGCCTCACCCACAGCTCTGAGATCCTCAGTTCCTAGAGCACCAGTATGTATCTTTTGTCCAGTGTGTACCTGGACAAGCACAAGACTGTCAGCTTCTGCTTTATTCCCGTGATCATCTCATTCTGCTGCTGACACGATGAGTGCTTTTGGCTGTCTCTTTTCAGATCTGAATACATTTCAGGTTCCCCTTTCATCTCTCCTGATGTGTTCTCATCACTCAACTTGGTGGTAAAACACATGGCTTTGAAGGGCTTCTCTGATCTTGTATGACCGTGTGGAATCTTCATTCCTGATGGTTTTTTAAAACAGGGGAGCAGTTTCTCTGGCATACTTTAGCTCAGCAGCACCTGTGGAGTGGGCTTGGCAGGGGTCCTGCAGGCGGGTCTGGGGACATTGAGGGGTGAGAATCGGGATATTAGGGATGGATTCGCCCTGTCTAAACCTCTAGGGAGCACGTCTTTGTTTCTTCTGGAAACCACAAAGAAGATCCAAGTTATTTTTTCCACCCCTTCTCTATCTGGCTTCTGATCAGCTTTTTCCACTTCCCACACCTCTAAGCTTCTCTGTCTATTCCTGAAGGAAGACCATAGGTCATGTGGAGCTTTCTAAGGGTGTTTTTTCTGTCAGTTGCAGGTGCTAGAAGGTTTCTTGTATCTTTCCTGTACCTAGTACATGGTACTCAAAAATATTTTTGAATGAATGGATGAATCTCTGGCCCTGTTGACACAATTAAGGTTTATAAGCATTGAAGATTGAATTTGATTCTTTCATGTTTCTTAAGGAAGTCTAGACTCTCAGCTGCCAGGGTAGTGGATCAGCTAGGACTTTTGGGAAGATGTTGGTGAGGATGTAAATTGACTGGAGGGTGATGCAGAGGAAGCTAGAGTCAAGTGGAGTGGGTGTCTGCAGGTACGGTGGGAGATGGGGGTGAACTTTGAGGCAGAGTTAAGCAGGACCCTGTGACTGTTAAGTGGAAGTTACATAGACTAGCTGAAGGAAGAGAGGCTGTTTTTTGTTTGTTTGTTTGTTTTTTTAGCCAGGTAACTTGGAAGCCTAAGGTTGATGCTGACTTTATGTCTCACTGGATCTGAGGAATTGAATGGTCATATCAAGACCAGATGAGCTACATCATCTGCAGGGCTCAGGGCAAAATGAAAATGTGGGAACCTTTGTTAAAACACATTCACCTGGGGGTAGGTTAAGTGTTAGCTGTTGTTAATTTCCGAGCAAGAATAGTAATAACCAGGAGTAAGTTCTGCATTTTACCATTTGGGGAGGGGCTTTCTGGATCCAACGCTTACTGTGCACACTGATACTTTGTACCTCTGCAGTTTGCAAAGGTTTCAGGCCAATTAATTTATGGTCTCTTGTATCTGCCGGGAATTATCATGATCTCTGGGTGTTCTGCCAGCCTGGAGTGCTTCTAGAAGTCACATTTAAATTTCAACCCAGTGATGACTATTTTTTTATCAGATCTATGGAGACAAAGTATAGAGGAGATTAAACTATTATTTTTTTTTTTGAGTGTTAGTTTGAGTAACTTTTCCATAAAATTCTAATGGAGTTCCATTTAAAGAATTTCAATTAGAAACACATGGTGTGAGTTTCCCGAAGCTTAACATTGTTGGTTTGGAGTCATATTATTCTTTACTATTTTCTTGTGTTGTTTACATGAAGACTGGTGTCTGGGTCACTAACCACATTTTCGTGAATTTGGATGCTTTTCTTCTAGGTTTCCTGAATACCTTCTTTGATGACTGTTTTATAATCTGCTAAATAAATGAATGTGTGTGGGGGAGCGATCTTCAGATTACCTCGTCTGATTCATAGCACAGTCCTGCAAAGCAGCTGTGTGGGGAGAAGTCCTACATTTCATTAGTCATTTTTATGACTCAGTTTGGTATTGGGATTCTACCTGTCTGTGCAGCGTTTTCATCTGAGACAAATTAACTAAGCTTTTGGGTGCCACATAAAGGAAGGTGCGTGTCAGAGCTTTCCATGAAGAGATGAGTCACTTTAACTGTAAGGTGGTCAAGGAGCATCCTTTCTCTTGGGAAGCCCTGGCATTTGTTTGTTGCTCATGGTGGACAGTCCATCACTCACACGTAAACAGTTTACTTTCAAGGATTATAATAGCTACTACCTCTGGCTCCAAGTTGGATTGTGCAATTAATAAAGATGGCTCTAGCAGATTTTCTGAGAGTGTGATGACAAAACTTTGACTTGAGAAGAAGAGAGTGCTTATTTTCTTTAGGTTGAATTTGTTCCTCATTTTGCTTTTTATCTCCCATCACAGAACTTGTTGCTTAAAAGTATAGAACAAAATATGATCTCATATTTGCTTATCTTTCTTTTTAAATATTTGCCCACATAAATACCTGTAACTATAGAGAATTTATAGGTGGCGTTAGTGGTAAAAATCCCGCCTGCCAATGCAGGAGACGTAAGAGACTTGGGTTCTATCCCTGGGTCGGGAAGATCCCCTGGAGGAGGAAATGACAACCCACTCACCCAGTATTCTTGCCTGGAGAATCCCACAGACAGAGGAGCCAGATAGGCTACAGTCCATGGGGTTGTAAAGAGTCAGACATGACTGAAGTGACTTAGCACACACATAGACAATTTTAAGTCACCTTGAAGTATCTAAATATTAAGCTGGCTTTTGCTGGCTTTGGAAAGTATATAAAAGTCACACATAGATTTTCATATTAAAAATAAGGATTTGGGATCAGAAGATGAACTCAGTGACTGCTTTGACTTGTTTTTAATTGTTGCACAACTTCAGTGACACACTGATGCTTGGCAGAATGACATGGGGTAGGGTTTCAGGAACTGTTTTCAGTTGTGGTACATGACAGAAAATGCCTGTCATCTTCAGTGGGTGTGCTGACAGCAGGAAGCGGGTGGCTGAAATCCTATTTGAAAATGATCTAGGAAGCCAGCCATCTACGCTATCCCCACTCCAGTCCAGGAATCCTCCAGGCACCTCTGCCCCAGGACACTTAGCCGCTGCTTGAATCCTTCTAGAGACATGAAGCTCACTTCTTCATGACCAGCTTTTTATTTTTCTTTAACATTTATTTGTGAAAAATTAAATTGACTTTGTAGAGCTTAAATATGCTTAAATACTTTTCATTCATTTCCTAATATTGGTAGTCTTAAATAATTTTCATTTAAATAATGAAATTTTCATTCATGTCCTAATACTGGTAGTCACTACTTGTAGGTGACAAAAGGAGTCCTCAGGGACATAAAGAGGAAGATGACATGTGATTTCTGATTCTTGTGTTTTCTCAGCATGCTTCTCCTTGATAGCATCTTACAACAGTTGGCCAATTCAGCAAGTATTTGTTGAGAATCAGTTATACGTGAGACCGTCTCAGTGCTAGGGTGGAAGTTGTGGGGACACAAAGATGAGTTGGTTCTTGCCACCGAAGAGTATGCTGCAGTGTGAAATGGATCGGAAAAGCACATGGATTAGTTTAAGAGGGAAGCCAAGGGCCATGGGATCCAAAGGAGAGAGATCTGTATCAAACGCAGTGCATTCGAGAAATTGCAGAGCAACACGCGAGGGAGGTGAGTTCGGTGGGTAGGATGCTTCTGCAGGCTGAGACTGGGAGAAGGGCATTCTTGGCAGAGAGAACAGGGGTGAGCCAAGCCTGGGGCTGGAGGCCTGAGCTGCGTCCATAAGGTGGGGGTTTACTCAGTTTACAGAATGCTTGTGGAGGAGGTTGAAAAGAAAGTGTTAGTCGCTCAGTTGTGTCTGACTCTTTGTGACCCCATGGACTGTAGCCCGCCAGGCTCCTCTGTCCATGGAATTCTCCAGGCAAGAATATTGAAGTGGGTTGTCATTTCCTTCCCCAGGGTATCTTCCCAACCCAGGGATCAAACCTGGGTCTCCTGCATTGCAGGCAGATTCTTTACTATCTGAGCCACCTGGGAAGCCCTGTGGAGGAAGGGCAGGTGGAAGGACCACGTGGTAGGCTCTGAGAGGCAGATTCCACCCCTGCTCCCCAGTCATTTGTCCAGTAGAGCCACGATTCCACTGGATTGGAATACAGGCGTTGTCACGGAGCCTCAGCTTCCTGGTCCGAAAGTATAGATCCATGCATATTGTAAGGATTGCAGGGTGAGTGAGTGAAAAAGCCAGTGCCATGACTGGCAGGAAGCAGAGGCTTGATAAACAACAGTTGTTATGTTCTTGTGTTTGATATGTTCAGAAAAGCCTGGGAGGGGCAGGAGCCAATCCTGCTGTGGGGATGCAGGGCGATTTATAGAGGAAAACAAACCACTTCAGAGGTGGAGCTCTAGGAAAGAAAGGAAGGTGTATATACGACACTGGTGGCAGTGGGAATGGAAAAGAGGGTCAGGGACATTGATCAAGGAGATAGAGTTAGGTTTAATGTTTGGGGCAGGAGAAAGAGGGGAGAGAGGTCACCTCACGTTTTGGGGGAAGGAGAGGAAATAAGAGGGGCGCCAGTATTGGGTGTGTGGGAGCTGGCACCCTCCAGGCAGGGCTGTGGAGGTGGGAGAGTGCTGCTAGGGGAGGCTCACTGTGGACAGGGGAGCGTGCTGGGCATGGGCAGGCGGGTGGGAGCCCAATTGCAGGAGTGTGCAAGCTGGCTTCGGATGTGCTTGCAGGAGGAGCCAGAACTGAAAAGGGGCTCATTTAAAAGCAAAGAAGGGTTTGAACTCAAGAGACGCAGTGAAAGGAAAATTGGCTGAGACAGCCTGACGAATGATTCCTGGTGTCTTAGTGTTCTCAGGGAAAAACCCAACACAATCGCCAGATTGTTTTTATGTACACACTCTCACACACACGCACACTCACTCACACTCATATATACAAGTACAAACCAAACACCCATCTATTATTTAGGTCTGTTTCCCCAGAAAAACCCTTCAGGAAATCCTCTGCTCACCCGGAGAATGTGTCTATATATAGGAGACTTTCAGAGAAAGCCTATTGTTCAGTCTGAGTGTGCAGGGCAGTTGCTAAGAGTCTGCAGGAGCGTCCATCACACGTCTGTGCTGAGTGGGCAGTGGGCTGCCTTTTTTTGTACTGTGGAAGACCGTGGTGAGGGAAAACCCAACCCAGGCCTTTGTGAGTGCCCCTTTTTGGCACTGTGAGCCCAGGAAACCCAAGTGGATGATGCTGGGGGGACGTGGGACTGCCTGGCCTGACCCTTTGTGCAGGAGGTGGGGAAGCCAAGGCCTGGAGGGCTGTGGCTCGTCCAGAGTCACACAGCTTGGTGGAGGCAGAGCCTGCGGCTGGATGCTGGGTGCTCCTGCTGCCTGAAGGGGTGCATTCATCCCAGGCCAGGACGTCTGGGCTGTATTCACAGCGATGGCCCAGACAGAAGGGGTCTTCACCTAGGAGTGTGCGTGTGTGTCACTCAGGGCGCAGCCAGCTACAGAGGTCAGAGCTGGATTGTGGGAAAGGCCAACCCGAGTGATTATTACAATGCTCTCATAGTTAGAACTTTCTAGTAAGCATCCCACAGACGAAGGTGCTAAAGTGTGAAGCCTGAACTCCTTGTCACTGGAAGCCTTTACGGAGAAGCTAAATATCCTCCTGCTCAGGTTAGCACTCGTCAGTGCTTGTTAACAGGACAAACTCTGTGCCTGGCACAGTTTTGTGCGTTTTCAGGGATTATGTCTCCTTTTGTCTTCTAAGTATCTTTATGAGATCGGGCACCATTAGGGCTTCCCTGGTGGCTCAGTGGTAGAGAATTCGCTTGCCAGACAGGAGACCTGGGTACGATCCCTGGGTCGGGAAGGCCCCGCCCCCCTCCCCGCCTCCATCCGGAGAAGGAAATGGCAACCCACTCCAGTATTCTAGCCTGGGAAATCCCATGAACTGAGAAGCTTGGTGGGCTACAAAGTCCATGGGGTTGCAAAAGAGTTGAACACCACTTAGTGCCTAAACAGCAGTGACAACAACAATCACTATTGTGCTGACTTTATAGACAAGGAGACTGAAGTACCAAAGGGAGTAAGCAACCTGCCCCAGGTGTCACAGCCAGTGAGTGGTATAAGCAGGATTAAATTTATCCATTTGACTGCAGAGGCTGCACACTTATTTTTAAGAAATATATTTTGTACAATAGTTTTTTTTATTAAGGTGTAATTTAAAAAAAACTTAAAAATTAGAAAAAAATTAAAAAAATTTTTTTTTTTTTTTTTGCCACGCCACAGGGCATGTGGGATCCTAGTTCCCCAACCAGAGGATCAAACTCTCAGTCCCCGCATTGGAAGTGTGGAGTCTTAACCACCGGACTGTCACAGAAGTTCCCTTGCACCCTTATTCTGTACTAGGGATTCTCAATCTTTGCTGCCTTAAGATTAAAAAAAACCTCAGTTCTCAGGATACTTCCCAAACCAGTTGGATTAGACTTTCTGGGGATTTGACTTTGCATGAGTAACTTTTTTTTAAAGCCTCCAGATGATTACAACTTGGCAGGGTTCAGAACCACTGACATACTCCCTAGCTGGTGGGGTTATTGTTGGGCAGTGGTTCTCAACCTAACGTGCGTAGGAATGTTTTTGAGGTCATGTTAAAATGCAGATTCTGATCCAGAAGGTCGGGGTGGGCTTGGGATACTGCTGTCCTCCTGGTCTTTGGGTTTCCTTTATCGGCTGAAGGCTAAACATCAAAGTCCCTTCCAGCTCCACGATTTTATGGGTCTGCTGTCAGAATTGTCATATATTCATGATTTTACTGACAGTCCTGTGCTAAGTACTTTACATATATTATTTCCTTTTTATGTCCTCTGAACAACCTCCAAGTGAGATATCATTTCCCCTACGTTAGAGCTTAGCCAGAGTCCTAACCTGAGTCTACACCTGTCCGATTAACCACCCTGCTATTTGCTTTCCCTTGTGCATACAGGTATTGTTTAGAGCAAAGTTTCTGTGGCGTCGTCTTTCTCTTCTAACCTTGTAGGTTAGGTTTGGACCCCCTAGAGACAAGGCTTCCAGGAAACCCAGCAGTAATCTGGAACTTGTCTAGTTCCACGTGGCGTTCTCTTTTTCCTTAGGTTGGGCCTGGTTTATGAGAGTGTCTTACATGTGCAGTGTGGTGGCACTTTATAAAGGACATTTATGATGTTCAGCCTCTCTTTACAGTAAAGCTTGCTGTTAGTACCAGATATGTCATTGCTTTGGTAGGATGCAAATTCTAGACCTGAATGAAGTCCCTGGCCTAGCAGACCATGTGAGAAGCTTTGTTGTTGTTCAGTCGCCAACTCATGTCTAGCGACTGCAGTTTCTGCAGTAGAATTAAAGACAGTTGATGTTGGAATGGCAATTCCTCCCTTAGGCAAGCATTCGCTCCCAGCCTTCAGCATGCCACCCCATGGACTGCAGCAGGCCAGGCTTCCCTGTCCTTCACTATCTCCTGGAATTTGTGGAGCTGTAATTCTTGGGCTCCTCTCCAGGCATGGGAATCAGCTGTTCTAATGTACACTAATGTTTGAAAACCATGGCCTTCCTAATTCTTAGAGGGTGGTCCCTGGATCCTCAACTTGAGCTCCCCTGAGAACTTGTCAGAAATGCCAATTTTAGGGTCCTGCTGCAGGCATATTGACTTGGGAACTGTCGGGGTGGGCCCAGCCGTCTGCATTTTAACAGGCCCTCCAGATGATTCAGAAGTTTGAGAACCACGAGGTCCTGGCTGCCCCAGATGTGATCTGAGCATCAATACCCAGGAGGCTGTTGGAAACGCAGGCCTTGGGCCCCACCTCTACCCCCCAAATCGGAATCTTCACTGTAACAGCATCTTTGCACGTTCACATTTGCACACGTCTGCACTAGGCTGTGATAGTCTCCCCAGGCTGTGCATTTTAACCCAAGAGGTCTTTAAAAAATGTCAGTGCCATGCCCTCACCCAAGGCAATTAAGGCAGAATCTGTGGGGAGGGGTGGCACCTGGATGCCTTGTTTTTAACGTCCGTCATGTGATTCTAATCACGCAAACCACACTGAGACCCACTGGCCTAAGTGCTGGTGCTTGGATGTCAGCGATCCTGTTCTCCTGCATTAAGAGTTGAGACTGAAAAGGAGTCCAGGCTTCAAGACATGCCCCCTTCCTGCTCCTCCAGCATCTCAGAGTGGCTTGACACCCAGGCTCTAGGAGTGAAGGTTCAGGGACTAGCCAGGAGGGATGAATTCTCTTTACGTTTTCAGGTGAGAGGGTGAGAGATTGAGGGGGGTGGAGATGGACGCATGGAAGGGGGTGGAGTCAGCACACTACAAGAATGCATGTACTGGATGCAAGTGAGAACCACCTTCCATTGTAGATTCCGGGCTCTGCTCTGGAGATCCAGCCTCAGTAGGGCTTGGGGAGGGCCCAGGAGTGTGCAGGGTTAACCGGCTCCTGCAGATATACAAGGCTAGGCTCTATTCTGAGACAAGCATTGCTTAGTGGCTCTGAGCTGCCTGATCATCAGGGTTATCTGAAGAAAAAATGGGTCCCAAGGCCCCACCCCCAGCTCTTCTAGTTTAGTAGGTCTGGTGGGGCTCCGAAAGCAGCACGTTTTGTGAGGAGCCCATGTTTTTCAACCTGTGCCCTCAGAAACCCTCAAGATTCCACTGAAGTGTATCGGAGGCTACAAAGGGGGAGAGGTAAGAGGAGAAGCAGGTGGGGAGGGTGCTTGTCAGTTTCGTATATTAAGCTTCAGTGTAAAACTGCATTTGAAGAGAAGATTTCATTTTTTTTTTTCATAATTTTGATTTACTTATCTATTTTACTTTTGGCTGTGCTGGGTCTTCGTTGCTTGGTATAGGCTTTCTCTAGTTGTGGTGAGCGGGGACAAATGAATGACTCTCTGTAGGGTCGTGTGGGCTTCTCATTGCAGTGGCTTCTCTTGTTGTGGAGCACGGACTCCAGGCATGCAGACTTCAGTAGTTAGTGGCACCTGGGCTTAGCTGCTCTGAGACATATGTAATATTCTTGGACCAGGGATCGAACTTATGTTGCCTGTGTTGGCAGTCGGGTTCCCATCCATTGTGCCAGCAGGAAAGTCAGGATTTCATTTTTTATAAGATGTTGAAAACGAGTCATGGCTATCCAGTGAGGTGTAGGATGTCCCTGAAGTTGGCAGTGTCTTACCTTTCAAGCCGTACTTCAGGGCAGATCACCCATCCTTTCTGTTACTTGGATGGTTAGTCACTGAGCTGCCCATGATGCTTATGGTCCCAAGTGACCCTGACTCCACTCATGTTATTGGACAGCCTGACTCTGCCTTTTGTCCCAAGTCCCAGACTACTTGGCAGTTAATGAATGCTGGTCATCCCAGAAATCCCCTTTGCATAGATTCTTAGTACCTTAAGACAGTAACTCGCAAATCGGACTGTAGCTGGCAAAGTTCTTCGTGCATCAGAGTCATCCAGAGTGCTTGTTAAAGGACAGATTGCTGGACTCCATATGGCTGAGGCAAGACACCAGAACCTGCATGTCTGGTAAGATCCCAGGTGATGCTGCTGACCCAGGGACCACACTTAGAACCCCTGTCTTGAGATTAAATAATGCTGATGCACCTGGAGCCCAGTTTTCCTACTAGAGAGATTTTATCCTTCCTTGGGTGTTAGGAAGGATGATGAGAGAAAACCTCTTGCTTGAGGGGTAAATGGTACAGGGCATAAAGAACTCTGTATATTCAGATTGTGGTTCAGTCCTTTGTGTTCTCAGAAGATTCTGCTGGGCTCACTTGCCAGGCTGACAACCGTTTACCACGTGGTTCTGCTGGAACCAGCTTTGTGGTATATTCCCCTTGTCACTCATCACGTGGACCCTGGCGGAGGGTTGTGCCAGTGGCAAGATCCGTCAGTGGCTTCTTGTGGCCCAGGGCTTGATCAGGCGAGAGAGTGGCAAGCCATCACCAAACACTGGTTATCAGAAAGGCAATAATTTCTCCTCCCTGAAATGTTATAGGACAGAAGTATCCTGCATTAAATGATCTTGTAAGGGCTCCCCTCCTTGCTGCCCCACATTCTTGCATTGAGCTGGGCATGGTGGTGAGGCAGAGAGAGAGATCCTCCCAGTAGCCCGGTAGACATGGGATCAAGGACCTTGCTGCCTGGCCTGGTGGTCATGATCTGATCTGGTCTCTCCCTGCGATCGAATGTTTTGATCAGGCAGATGACTATCACTGACATTAAAAAATAACCCTTGAGCGTTTTGACCTCTAGTGGTTCACCTCTGTTGTGGAAAGTATTTCAGTTTTCAACAGTACACCTGGGTGAGCCCACCAACTCCTTTGGAACAAGCGCAGAAGTTTAGTTGAGAAGGTAATTACATTTGTGCAGGTAATGGGGTGGACCTCTGTGGGATGGTGAAAGGAAAATGTGTGTTTAATGTTCGGTGGGGTGCTGCTAAGTCGCTTCAGTCGTGTCTGACTCTGTGCAACCCCATAGACAGCAGCCCACCAGGCTCCCCCATCCCTGGGGTTCTCCAGGCAAGAACACTGGAGTGGGTTGCCATTTCCTTCTCCAATGCATGAAAGTGAAAAGTGAAAATGAAGTTGCTCAGTCGTGTCCGACTCTTCGCGACCCCATGGACTGCAGCCCACCAGGCTCCTCCATCCATGGGATTTTCCAGGCAAGAGTACTGGAGTGGGGTGCCATCGCCTTCTCCTCGGTGGGGTGGGGCCAGGCAAAAGCCACTCTTCCCTTCTCTGCCTGTGAGGCTGGGTTAGGGGCTGAGAATCAGCATGAGTGCTTGCAGGCAAGATGGGTACTGGGTCCTGGAAGTGGGGGACTGAGTCTCTTCTCCAGTGCTCTTAGAGGTGGATGTTCCAGATCTCTCTGTCCTGCCAACTGGAGGAAGTACAGATAATCAAAATCATAAAATGAGGTCCTGCCATGACATTAAAAAACCATTCCCAGCACTGTCCCACTCTGCCCCACTCCATGCCAGCTGGGCTGACCACTTTGGAGACATCACATTAGATTTTGTCCTTCCCTCCTGGAATTGCAGTTGTTGTTTAGTCACTGAGTTTTGTCCAACTCTTTTGTGACCCCATGACTATAGCCCGCCAGGCTCCTCTGTCCGTGGAATTTCCCAGGCAAGAATACTCGTACGTGTTAGTTGCTCAGTCATGTCCAACTTTGCGACCTCATGGACCGTAGCCCACCAGACTCCTCTGTTCATGGGATTCTCCAGTCAAGAATATGGGGAGTGAGTTTCCATTTCCTTCTCCAGGGGATCTTCCTGACCCAGGGATCAAACTGGTCTCCTGCTTTGCAGGCAGATTTTTTACCATCTGAGCACCAGGCCATTTCCTTCTCCAGGGGATCTTCCCGCCGCAGGGATCGAATCCTCGTCTTCATTGGCAGGTGAATTCTTTACTGTGGAACCATCAGGGAAGCCCAGGATTGGAATACAATAATAAAAGCTAGTCGTTTTGGTGGGCTTCCTGGGTTCCAGACCCTGTTGCTGCTTGCTTAATGTTGAGGTTGGGTCTGTTCTATGAAGTTGCATCATTCATGGATTTAATGAGCTTGAATTTACTACACGTGCTTGGCAGAGAGGGCGAGAGTGTTTAAACAAAGAAATGGTGGCTTGTTAAATGCAGAAAGACATACTGAGAAACAGTATGTTGACCATTCTAAATTTGCAAGCGTCGTTTTTGAGTACAGGTGATTGTCATCTCAGGCCCTGACTTCAATCCCTGTCTCACTCCTTCCCAAAAATGAGACTTCTTTCTCCATCCGCGTTTTACACATGTTGAAGCTTCTCGTGGCTAGTAAGTGATGGAACTCCGATTTAAACCTAGGCGTTTTGACTCCAAAGTGCATGCTCTTCTCCAGTACTAGGAGCTGCTGTAACACACTCAAGAGTTGTGCAGCTGGATGGAGGGAGCACAGAGCTGACATGAGGAGCTGCGGGGATGGGTAGCTTGATTCAGGAGAAGAGAAGTCGCAGGCGGGATGGGGGAGCTTTCTTCAATCCTGTGGAAAGGGGAGTTGATGAATGAAAGCTGTGCACAGGCACATTTTAACACAGAAAAGCCTTTTTAAGATAGAGCTGGTCAAAGATGAGCTGGACTGTTTACCCTGTAGAGGACTGTATGGAAGTGCTGTATTGAGATTTAATTCACATACCATCTAATTCTCCCACTTACAGTATATAGTGGGTTTTGTGTGTGTGTGTATGTTTGTATTACATTATTTTAAATATTGTGGTAAATTGTATATAACATAAAATTTGTAAAATCGTATTCAGCTGTGGCTACTGTTATCAAAGGTGACTGTTTTTCTGCACTGGTAACTTTGCCAGGAAATCACTGGAGAAAGCTGTCGTTGTCTTTGATCATCTTCAGTACTTGCGAATGCACAGACGCAGAGGCCTGTGCTGGGTCTTCTCCCTTCCTCATGGGCTTCAGGAGGCTGTTAGTCACAACGATGCTCATTTTTATTTTGAAGACTTGATTACACAACCACAGATTTTAAGTGCTTAATGCAGGGTAATTTAGCATGATAGAATTAGCAGAAGCCCTGGAATGAGAGATAATGGCTCTTCTTCAGGAAGATTGTTTCTATTTCTATCTATGCCTCTGAGACAAATTATCCTAATACTCAGTGGCTTAAAACCAACACCATCATTTCTTTACTCGTGAGTCTGCAGTTTGGCAGGGCTCAGTAGGGACAGCCTGCCTCCATACCACATGGCATCCGCTGGAACACTCCCATGGCTGGCAAGATGATGCTGGCAGTTGGTTGACAGCTTAGCAGGGGCTGTTGGTTGAGAGCCTCAGTTCTCTTCCATGTAGGTCTCTTTCCTTGGTTGTTTGGGCTTCCCCATGACATGGCAGCTGGGTTTCAAGAGGGAGGAGGTATTGCTTGTGGGCCTTTTCAAGCCTGGGCTGGGAGGTTCTCAGTAGGGCACTTCTGCATTTTTTTGGTAGAATAGTTATAGACCCCGGCTTCCCAGGGGCTCAGCTGCAAAGAATCCACCTGCAATGCAGGAGACTCATGTTCGATCCCTGGCTCGGGAAGATTCCCTGGAGGAGGAAATAGCACCCCGTTCCATTATTCTTGCCTGGGAAACCCAGGGATGGAGGAGCCTGGTGGGCTACAGTCCATGGGATCACAAAGCGTCAGACTTGACTTAGTGACTGAAACAAGTTGTAGACCCAGCCTCATACTCAAGGAGAGACATAAGAGTCTCCTTTTGATGGGAGAAGAAGCAGGTGCTGATAGGAAGGGATAGATTCGGGACTATTTTTAGAAAGTATCTTTCACCAAAAAACACTTGTAAATGTCACTGATGCCTGAGCATCACTGTAGAACACAAACATTTTCTCTTTCTCATTCTAACTCCACAGAAGCCTGCCCCTAATTGTGGTATGAACTGGTGATGACAAATAACGGGACGAAATCTAAGAATAAAAATGGGTACTGGGAGTACATGACCTTTAGGGGATTGTGGCTTGAGAATGGTGACTGTATAATCAGTCTGTTACATGGGCAGTTGTGAGACATTCGTGACTGTGTTTTTCACACTTTGAGATTAAAATCTCTACTTCCAGAATTGTGTAACGTTTTTTTTATTTTCTTTCTTTTAATTATGTTTTTTTCAGAATTGACTAGCAGGAAATTTAGTGATTCTACTTTGTAAGAAAACAGAAACAAATAAAATTACTACTAAAATAAGTAGGATATTCATGGCATATTTTGAAACATAAAAATAATTACTTGGATTAAGTCTTAGAAAACTTATTTTATGGTTTTTTAATTTATGGCTTATTTTCTTGGAAAATACAAAACATTAAGAAGTTGGGAAGAGTAACACCCTATGAACATCATCCATTATTTAACACTTTTGGCATTGTGTTTTAGGTGGAAATAGTTTATTTTAAAGTTGACAGCTTTAACAGAAAGATCATTCTTGTTGATTTCTGTCCTAATAATTATGTAAATTTCTCTTTGTTTGCTGATTATACATTTCAGTTCTGAGATGATCAGCTGTTAAAGAAGCCACTTAGAACGATTCAGTTAAAGAAAAAAAACAATTTAAATGCATGTGGAAGGTAGGCCCAGTATATCACTAAAAGGAGCATTTTATATTCACAACGTTTACTAAAATAATCACTCTATTCTGAAGGATGTTGGAAATGAGAAATGCTATTTAAACAATTTTAATTTTGTGTATTCAAGTTTTGAGAACAGAGCTTTGCTTGTTCCTTTCAACTGCTTGCTGATGGGTCCTTGATGTCCATAGATCTATTTCAGCTTCAATTCTGAAAATGGTTGTATCACATTTCACAATAATAGAGCCTAGTAGCCATAGGGCTGAGTGTTTGCAAATAGCCTCGTCTGCTTTGCTGCTTCTTCCATTTAGAGGCATGGCCTGGTATTTCACAGTGAGGCGTCAACTGTTGCTCCCATTTGGGGTTTTAGAGCCTAATTATTATGATCCCTGTAGCTGGGGCCGTGTCCACAGTCCACTGAATGTTTGTGTTCCACAGTGATGCTCAGGCATCAGTGACATTTACAAGTGTTTTTATTTTAGTGAGGAGAACCTTTGGCATGGCCTGGATTGTATCTCTTCCAGGGTGTTCCCATTCTTGGTCACATAATACTCTTAATTTACCTAAAGGAATGCTGTCAAAATAAATAGTAATTTTTAAAGGCTCTGTCTCACTCATGTGGCTATTATTCTTTTTTCAGTTAAGAAAATTTGTTTGGAAATGTGAGTCTAGAGCATTTTAACAACCATGTAATATTTTATTTTAGATTGATGCTCTATCACTTTTTGCCTCCCACAGCTTTATTCTGGATGATTAAATGTGGGAAAGAAAGGGGAAAAAGGTAACTTAACTATGTTTGATTCAGTGTGAAAGGCTGTCTTGCATAAATTTAAAATTCCAATGGTAGAAATAAAATTCTATCCCAGATATAGATGTGACCTGCTTTTCAAAAGCTTCCTTAAAGGCTATTTTGGGGCATGTGTGGGATGAATTTGATGCACAGAATAATAATAATAGCTGACACCTGTCAAATGCTACTCTGAAGCAGGCCCTGTCCCAGTGCTTTGTGTGTATGCGTTTAGTTAATCCATCAGAAACCCTCTTAAAAAAGAAAAAATCACTCCCATTTTACAGATGGGAAAACTGAGATGCAAAAAAAGGTAATAGAAATATACTCAAGGGCACACAGCTAGCCAGTGTCTGAGCTGGGCTTGGTATGGGCTGCCTGACTTTAGTGGACTCTTTACTTCTAGCTTCCTAATCAGAGGAAAGTTCTGTTTTCTGTCTTAGTCTTTTTACCTTTATTTTAATCCAAATTTCAGACACATGATTCTCAAGTTGGCAGTCGTTTAGGCCTTATAAATCTTGGTTTTTTATTTCTCTGGTTTTCAAAAAAGCTTCTCAGCATTTTTGGTTGATGAAAATAAAAAGCTTTTCAAATAGGTTAAACATGTAAATAATAATGCTAGACATATTACCCAATATTACCAAGTTTGTTAAGAATAAGTTTCAAAGTAAAAATAATGTATGTTTCAGTATCGTATAGTTACCATAAAATCTAGTATATGGTACTCCATCTCATGTATTGTTTAGGTTGTAGGATTTATACCTCTTAAAAATTTAAGTATGTTTAAATTAGCCATTAAGTGAATTAACATTTTTTCTTGATAAAGTATTGATATTCGCCATGCCGTGAAGGCCATGGTAGCAAATATGGAAAGTATAATATTGTATAAGTAATCACTTATAATTTTACCACTCCTAGGATTGTAATTCACATTAGCATTTAAATATATTTTTCTTCCAGCCTGCCTTCACATGTTCATTCATTCTGCAGTTAGTTATTATCTTCTTTGAGTTAGACCAGACATTAAGTTATTATCTTCTTTGAGTCAGACATTATTTTAGGTCCAAGGGAAAAAGCAGCTACCGAAATAGTCTTCTTCCCTGTGGAGCTGATATTTTAGTGGGAAACAGTGAATAGATAAATAATATACAGTTAGGGATAAGTGCTTTGCAGAAAAATGAAGCAGACTAATCGAGGCCTATACATTGTTGTTTGGAGCAGATAGTCATAGGGAGGCCGAGTGATGTGAGAAAGGTAGCCCGTGAATATCTGGGGAAGCATGTTACAGGCAGATGCAAGGGCCCTGTGTCGGAAGCAGGCACTGTCTGCCCAGGGGCGAGCAAGGAAGCCAGGAGTATTGTGTGCAAGGTGAGGAAGTGACTGTGAAAATAAAACCTTTGTGTTTCACTGAGTGAGATAGAAGCCTTCGGAGGGTTTGGAGCAGAGGAGGGATGTGATCTGACTTGATTCTACAGGATTCCTCTGGTTGCCCTGGTGAGAATAGATTGTAGGGGATAAGGTGGCTGGGAGAAGGGTTTGAGAGCAGGTGGTGAGAGATGCATAGAAGGAAGACTTGTGAAAACAGCTTCTAGGAGCCAGGGATGCCCAAGGCCACTAGAAGCTGGGAGAAAGCAAGCAGACAGCTCTCGGAAAGGACCAGCGCCTCCAACACCTCGATTTCAGACTTCTAACCAGTGACTCTCTATTGTCTAAAACATGTAGTTTGTCCTGCTTCGTTGTAGCAGCCTTAGAAAACTAATGCACTTGGTGAGCAGCTTGGCAAATGGTGGTGCCCTTTTTTGGATTTCTTTTGTTTTGGAGTAGTTGATTAACAATGTTGTGATAGTTTCAGGTGTACAGCAAGATGATTCAGTTGTACATATACATGTATCTATTCTTTTAAAAATTCTTTTCCCATTTAGATTGGTACATAATTATTTTTTTGATTTATTTTTGGTTGGAGGAAAACAGTTTTACAGTGTTGTGTTGGTTTCTGCCATGCAACCACACAATCATAATTATACATACATCACCTCCCTCTATAGTGGATATCACCTCCCTCTACGGTGGTTTCTTTGAATGAAATGAGTGCTGAGGAGGAGCTGGTTGGGCTGTATGCGTTCAGCAGAGGTGGGCAGGAATCAAGATGTGCTAAATTTGAGCATCTGTTAGACATCCACTCGGAGCTGTTGTGGAGGTAGTTGGATGTGGAAATCTGGAGTTCAGATAGAAGGACAGGGCCTGAGGTCTAAATTAGGGCCCAGTTGAAATGGAAATCAGAGCCATATGACTGAATGAGGTCATCAGAAGAAGGGCCCAAGGACCAAGGAAGCCCTGGGAAATGTCAACATGCATGGAGAGATCAGAAAGGGAAAGAGGAGCTGGGGGCAGACTGTGAAGGTTGATCGTGAGGTTGGCAGAGGCTGGTGGGGTGACGTCTCAGCCAAGGGAAGAAGGTAGTGAGGGAGGAGGGATTGGCCCATCGATGCTCTTGGGGAGAAGGGAGAAGGCCATGGGACTGGCAAGCAGAAGGTTACTAGTGACTGTGACTCAGTGGACCGGCAGAGGTGCAAGGCTGACTGGACTGTGTTCTAGAGAGAGTGGAGGGTTATTTATTTTTTTAATCTTGGCATACTTCATAAGCATTATCCCAAGTCATTAAAATTTTTCAGGACATTGTTTTTGATGACTTAATCACATTCATGATTTTTGTCTGTTTTTACAGGTAGGTTATTTCTTTTCTTTCTCTCTCTCTCTTTTTTTTAGCCACTGTATTGATTATAATACTGCAGTGGACACATTTGAATAGAAAATTTCCTGGATTAGTAATGATGAAATACAAATAGCATGAGTGTTCTCAGGGTTTAATCTTAAATATGGCGGATTGCTTTATAGATAGTCTGTACTGTGGACACCCCCTCGGCAGTGTAGGAGCTGGCTTGGTACAGCTATGCTAGTACTGAGTCGACCAGAGCATCCAGAACAGTGTTAAGTTACAGTGGTGACGATGGACATCAGTGTTTCTGTTCCTGTTTTACAGGGTAATGTCTCTGCTGGTTACATTAAATCATACTAGGTCAGCGTTCTGGACACATATATTAAAGAATATATGTTAATTCCTTCCCCCTCCCCTGAACCCCATCTCTTATGAAGAGTTATTCTGGAATCAGTAGAGTCGAGTTGCATTTTGCTTCTTGATGGCTTGTGGCAGGTTTCACCACTAGCATTTGGCCCCATACTCTGGGATTGGGCAAATGAGTTATTTATTTCTCTCACCTTTCAGATCTGATAGTAAGTTCATGATCTCAGTGAGGTCTTTCCTAATACCCTGGATCCCCTAGGGATAGGGCCCTGCTGCACAGTATTTATTCTTCCCTTTCTGAAATGTTTGTTATAATTATCATCACTGTTTCTGTTGGTCTGCTGGCTGGCCTGTGAGTTCTTCTGGGCAGAGATAGTATTTTCTTATCTATAGTTCTAGTCTGGAGTGCAGAATTGTCACTCAGGACTTCATTGAGTGAGGGTCTGAAGTACAGGTCAGACTTGGAACTGACCCTAGGGTACCCAGCTGGGAGGCAGGTAGGGGTTCAGACTCAGGTCTGTGCAACGTTGAGTCCAGGTTTACATCACCCCACTGCTGGGTTCCATCAGTAGGTGGATTTTACATCTCCTCAAGGGTACAAACCATTCTGAGAATTGTCTATATCCTTTTTGATCCCTTGAATATGATTTTGAAAATATTGGTTGATTTCCCACTTGCTTGCTTAGTTGCTTCAGTCGTGTCCAACTCTCTGCGACCCTGTGGACCATGGCCTGCCAGGCTCCTCTGTCCCTGGGATTCTCCAGGCAAGAATATGGAGTGGGTTGCCATTTCCTTCTCCAGATTTCTCACTTAGGGCCCTTCATTTCTCATTTCTTCCATATCTTTATTATTCCAACATATAACTGTATGGTGAAGTTTTATGCACACACACACACACACACACACACACACCTGTCTTCCATACTGGACTCTGATGTCCATGAGAGCAGGAAATTTGTCTTCTCCATTTTTTAATCCACACTTCTTGGGACAGTGTTAGCCTGTAAGGGGGAAAGGCTCAACGTTTGAATAATGAATGGAGAAAGATATTATGGTATTAAAACAGATCAAAGATTTCTTATTTAGAAATTTATGGCCTCCCTATAATGAATTATGACAATGTCATTTATAATTATACTTTACATGCGCCTAATAGTTTAGTTTGTAAAACCTAAGATTTGTCAGGAACTTGTTTGTCATGTTCTGTGTTGTTACTCCCTCAGTCGTGTCTGACTCTTTGAGACCCCACGGACTGGGGCTCCTCCGCCCATGGGATTTCCCAGGCAAGAGTACTGGAGTGGGTTGCCATTTCCTTCTCCAGGGGACCTTCCCAACTCAGGGACTGAGCCCACGCCTCCTGTGTCACTTGCATTTGCAGGTGGATTCCTTACTGTCGAAGCCACCGGGAAAGCCCTGTGTCTATTATACATATGTACTAGTATTAGTACACAAAATAACATTATACTATTATCAGAGAAGATGCTTAACTAATGACTGAATAGCAAAATAACCTTGTGTTTTCAGTACATTTTAATAATGACATTTAAAAACTTATAGTATCACTTTATAATTCTAATTTTGAAAGGCTATATAATACCATCCTTTACTCAATCTAAATGCTGCTTTTGCATTTTTCATTGGTATAAATAACAGTGCTGTGGACAGCTGGGTATAAGTGTGTGTATCATTATTTTCTTTTTTAAACTATTTTCTTAGGGTAAAATTCTAGAAATGAAGCTACTGGAATAGCCTGAAACGTATTGTTGAAGTGCTTTCTAAAGGCTTGTATCATTTTACTACCCTTTATTACACTTTGTATTAATATTCTACATGTCTTTTTTAAAAAAATACAAAGTAGCCATAATATTGTACCTCCTTGTTTTAATTGGCATTTCTTTTGATGACTTCGTTAATTTAGACACTATACCACAGGTTTACTAATTGTATTTTATTTTGTCTCAGTTGTCTATTTCTGGCCTTTTTTCACCTTTTCAATTTTGGTCTTAATTTGTTAAAGACAGCTTTTGTTAATTCTTCCTATATAATACTATTTTCTGAAAAATTTCTGGTTTTACCTCGTTTTGCTTTTGCTATTTTAAATTAAATATTTACGTCATAAAAACTTGTAGATCTTTAACTTTGTTTTTTTTTTCACTGACTTAAAACAACAACAACAGTAATAAGACCAGAAACAGAACTCGTAAAAATTGCTGGTGGTTTTTCATTATGTAACTTATGACTTAATTATTATACTCTGTGGGTGATTTCACAGTTGTTGATGGCATCAGGAGGAGTGTGCTTGGCCTCGGACGACCATCTATTTTAAATTAAATCGCATGGTAACAAGCTTCTCCGGCTGAACTCAGGCTTCCAGAACCTCCACCCTCCAGAATACAGCTCCCGGGGAATTAGGCAGACGAAGGCTCACTCCTTTACATAAAGGCAGTAAGTGAAGTCCTCATAAAGCCCTGAGAGTCTTCACACAACCTTTGGGCCTTATATATTCCACGTAATTTGTGCTGTGCTCAACCATCTGACTATCTGCTTGGTTAAGTTGTCACTTGAGAGTAGATTAGAAAAGCAAACGGCGTAGAAAGGCTGGGGAGAGAGCCTGACTGAAGAGCAGGGCGCTCTGAAAGCACACACCCCCCTAGGGTTTTTCATAGAGCTGTTCCAAACCTGTGAGTTAGTAAACGTCTTGGCGCTTGATTCACCTATGTAGAGCATTTGATTTTGTGGAACTCTTCATTATTCCACAAGGCTGGATAGAAAAGGTGTGGGGGTTTATACTATTGTTTTTTGCTCCTTAGCGATTTTGGAGGAAGCTGACCCAGAGATATTCACAATGAAAGTGCAGCATTTTATTTAAGTTTGGCACGGGGGGCGTATGGAGTGAGAGCAGACGAAAATGTGATCTCATGCTGAATCTTGTGATCTGATATCACTTAGTGTTATTGAATGACTTCAAAGGGCAGCTGGGAATTACTGTGAAGACGCACACACAGCAAAGCAGTTTCTCACCTGCTGTCTCTGATCACAGAAGACACAGTTAGACTTACATTTCTCCCTGGGACACATGCGGTCGACATGCTGTAACTTGCTTGGAGTTAGGCAAGGGGCAGAGATTCATTCACTCTGTTTGCCCTGTGTGGGCTGGGACAGGTTTTAAATATAACTAAGAGTTACTTTTTTAGAATTAAGAGCAATAGAGCCTGAGCTTCAGGGCATGGGACACTTCCTAAAAATACAGTCACTAAACTTTTAAAGAACATTAGGATCAGCTTGTTAAACTGGAGTAGGATTCAAATGTGGAAGAAATCTGAGAGGATTTACTGTTTGGAGCAAAAATTGAGGATTTGTTTCAAAAGATGAGTGTTTTTCTAAGACCATCTCTGTGGCCACAGTGGGGTAGGGTTTTATGTCCATTCTTCTCACCCAGGTCTTGATGTGGGTTTCCCGCAAGCCTGCTGTGTGCACACTGAGTTCATTATCGTCATATTGGGCTTCCCAGGTGGCTCAGTGGTAAAGAATCCACCTGCCAAGCAGGAGATGGGAGAGACTCCGGTTTGATCCCTGGGTCAGGAAGATCCCCTGGAGGAGGACATGGCAACCTACTCTAGTATTCTTGCCTGGAAAATTCCATGGACAGAGCAGCCTGGTGGGCTACAGTCCAGGGGGTCGCAAAGAGTCGGACATGACTGAGCAGAGCACAGTGGCAGTTTTTCCCGCTTTGACCAATCTCATCCCCGTGATCACCCTTTCACCCCATAATTAAGAATCAGGTTTTAACTGTCTTCAATTCTCAGTTGCCTTTTGTTAGCTTATTTTTTTTTTTTAATTATTTTGATTTTGAAAAAATTTTGTATTCAGGAAAGTAAAAAGGATACAGTAGTTAGCACCTGTGTATCTACTACCCACAGCTAATAGCTGTTGTCATATTTTCTATACATCTTTTTTTAAAAAATAATGTGGGTCAATTTTAAAGTCTTTATTGAATTTGTTACAGTATTGCTTCTATTTTATGTTTTGGTGTTTTGGCCATGAGACATGTGGGATCTTAGCCCCCCAAGCGGGAATTCAACCTGCATCCCCTGAACTGGAAAGCAAAGCTTTCACTGCTGGACCACCAGGGGAGTCCCCCATCTTTTTATTTTTTAAAGAAAAAAATTCCAATAAAGTGACGTATTCCCTTCTCTGGAATTGTTCCACATCCTTCCCTAAGGTGTCATGGTTTTGAATTTAGTGGGAATCCAATACATATTTTAACGCTTTTGTTGATTTCATATGTATCCTTAAAAACAAGGAGTGGTGATTTATGTCTTTAAAAATTACATGGACAGTATTATAGTATCATATAAAGAATAGTCCTACAAAGTCGCATTTTATAATTACTTTCTTCGGTCAACATATTTTCATACGGTTCATCCATGTTGCTTGGCGTATAGATCTAGATCATGATTTTAACTGCTGTAGACAATTCCATATATGAATATGCTACACTTGATCAGTTCATCTGTCAGTCTCACTATTTTCCTACTATAGTTGGTGTATGTCTGCTTGAGTCCATAACAGTCTAGAAGGGAAATTGCTAGGTGTTAGGGTTTGTACATCATAACCTTACTGAATGTTGCCATACTGCTTCTCACAGAGGTGAGTATCCCGTACACCTCCGTGAACAGTACATGAGTTTCCATTTTCCCATATCTTTGCTAACACTTGGTGCTAACAGACTTACTGCCAGTGTCTTGAGTGTGGAATCACATCTCAGTGTTGTTTTGATCTGCAGTTCTCTGATAATTGGAGAGGTTGTATATCTTTTCACATGTATTTTACATTTCACCATCTGTGAATAGCCAGCTCACATCCTTTGTCCATATTTTACTTTGTTTTTCCTATCTATTTTTAGGAATTCTTGCTATATCTGATTATTAGTCCTTTGTTAAATATACTGCAAGGGTCTTCTTTTCATCACTTGTGCTTCAGTGTTTTGTATGGTGTCTTAAGTTTTAATACAGTCAAGCTCATCAGTCCTTTTTGATTTTTACTTACTGTTTTCACATTTGAGAAATTCCTCTTTACCCCAAATCATGAAGATATTCCATCACATTTTCTCTTTAAGTTTTATAGATCTAGAATGCATGGGCTTCCCAGGTGGCGCTAGCGGTAAGGAACCCGCCTGCCAACGCAGGAGACAGAACTCTGGGTTTGATCCCTGGGTCGGGAAGATCTCCTGCAAGAGGGCCTGGCAACCCACTCCAGTATTCTTGCCTGGAGAATCCAATGGACAGAGGAGCCTAGCGGGCTACGGTCCATGGGGTCGCACAGAGTTGAACGCAACTGAAGGCCTTGGAACACACCAGAATGCACACTCCTATGCTGGGCAGGGATCTAGTTTTGGTTCTTTTCGATGGGTGGCTCTTTCTTTTTCAACACCGTTTATTTTGTCCATTTTTTTACGGGGTTGTTATATCTCCTCCATCATGTTTCAAGCCTCCATTTATATTTGAGTCTGTTTCTAAGCTTTCTGTTAAATTTCATTGATCTGGTTTTCTCTTTTTGAACAAGTACCACATTCTTATCTGCTATTATAGTTTGTAGAATTTCTTGATTATGTACATAACCACTTAGATAAACTGAAATAATATCACATTGTTTCTTCATTTTAGACCTTTTATTCTTTGTCCTTGTTTTGCCATGGGACTTACAATATAACATCAACTATAGAGGCTACTGTGGGCATTTAGACTTGTGTCCAGCTTTAATAGGAATGTTTCTACAGTTTCCACATAATATTTGCTGTAGGTACTGTTTGCTAGAACAACGAAATCCTTTTGCATTCCTAGTTGTCTTAACAGTTTTTGTTTGTTATTATGAATAAGTGATGAATTTCATTGGAAAAATTTTGTGTTCACTGAGACAAGTTCTCATTTAATTTTTGAACGTGGGGAATTCCATGGAAACAGTGGCTGACATTAAAATCATCCTTATATTTCTTGAATTAATTTGGTTTGGAAATAGTGTTGTATTAGATTTACTAATTTTTTTTTTTTTTTTTTTTTAGGAATTGTGCATCTATATATTCTTAACTGTGATTTGTGTGTGAGTTTTCATTTTTGTATGATTCTTGGTGTCTGTGTACAATTCTTGTCTGATTTTGATATTGAGGTTTTACTTTTAAAGGGAGTTGAATTCTGGGGTCTGTACTGAATGTCCTGACTTTGGTAGGCCAGGACTGGGAATTTGCAGCATACAGGTCCTGGCTAGCTTGTTGCACTCTATGTCTGTGCAGCTCAGTATCAGGTGAAGACTCCAGGACTCTCTGCAGATCTCTCCTGTCCAGGACTCTGCCTGGAGATTCCAGCCACTCAGCCTTTATCACACTGTGCGTGGTGATCCTTGCTGCGTAGTGGTCGACCGAGTGCCTCCTGCAAGGCGGTTACAGTGATCCTAGGGCTCCCCTCTTTGATGCCCTTCTCTTAGGATCAGTCTTCTCTTCCAGTTGTCTGGTATCTGACAACAGTTGTCTTATATCTTTCATCCAGTTTTCTAGCTGTCATGGCAAAAAGGCTTGTTTGGTAACAGTTATTCCATCATGCCCAGCTGTGGAAGTCTGTTTCTTTAATCTAAAAAAAAGTCTTTAAAAATGATTGTTCTGTGTTTGGAATGGGAGGTGTGGTGGAGGTTAATTCACTGTGCTTATCTCGAGCAGAAGTCCTTTTATTGGATTATCTGCTTAATAAATTGTGGGCTTCCCCCACTTCTAATTCCTTTTCACAAAAAAAGCTTTCAGAAACTTTTTTCCTACTGCACCTGAATATCTTAGGCTAATTCTCTTAATGCACTTTTGAACTGGAGGTTTAATTTAGTACCTTATCACAGCTCCTATCAGCCCTTTGTGATGTTCTTTTCTTGTGAGTTCATGACCAGTTTCAGAGGGTTCCTCCCGTTCAGAGTTTTTCTAGAATGCATTGAATCTGAGCTTCTGTAATCGTTTAATATACATACTGCTAAGTGCCACTGCAGGCCATATATGTGAGCAGAGTATACTTAGATATTAATTTTGATTTAAAAACATCTTTGAAAGCTTGGACTTCCCTGGTGGCTCAATGCAGGGAACCCCTGTCTACAATGCAGGAGACTGGGGTTCGAGCCCTGGGTTGGGAAGATCCCCTGGAGAAGGAAATGGCAATCCACTCCAGTACTATTGGCTGGAAAATCCCATGGACAGAGGAGCCTGGTAAGCTACAGTCTATGGGGTCGCAAAGAGTCGGACACGACTGAGTGACTTTGCTTTCACTTTCACTTTGAAAGCTTGGAGACTGATTGAATAACTGGTAAACCACATCCAGGGGTGTAGATGTTATTATGAACCCACTTATTATCTTCCTTTTATAGATGTCCTGAAGTCCCAGCATTCTTGGAAAGAGATGGATCTACTTTGGCATCAGTCAACTAAGATGAGGTTCAGGCTCCCTTCCTTGGGTACAAAAAGTTCTGTCTTAGCCAATTATCTGACCTCATAGTTGACATTCTGGTTGGGAAATAAAAGAGCTTTGTTAAAAGATGATTAATATATGTGACTGTACAGGTGAGATGTGAAGTGAATGATGAAAATGTCTCAGGAGGTCAGGGTGAGTGAGCGTTTGGAAAGGACTTCACAGAGAAGCAGCACGTTCCAGATGAATAAGTGCTTGGGGGGCTGGCCCAGATTTCAGGACAGGGCACCCTATGTACAGAGGCAAGAAAGGGTCAGCTTTTGCAGGGGTGGACCGGGGGCGGGGGGTGATGGGGTCCAGATGAGGGCCTTGAATGTATCTTCTGGGCAGTTGAATATGTTGAAAATTTTTAAATGAAGAAGAAAAAATTCAAAGAGTGACATTTTGGGAAGATGATCAGCAAGTCTGGTAGGATTTTATTCCCTCACCGATGGTTCTCCAGTTTGGCTGCACATTGCTATCACCTAGGGAGTTAAAAAACTGAAAAACGAAAGTGACCAGTGAGCCCCTTTCCCCAGAGATTATGATTCAATCAGCCTGGAGTCACACCTGGGTTTTGAGTTCCCCGGGTGATTCTGCTGTGCTGCAAAGCCTGAGAACCACTGCCCCACCAGCTGATAAGATCTCCATAGTGTTCACTCATTGTGTGGAACCACAGCTGGGCTGGGCAAATGCAGGATGATCCATGGATAACATTTTTAAAAAACTTCAGTAAGATTTAAAATATTCCACATAGTTCAATATCTCAGTTAGAATAACAGTTTTCTCCGGAAATAGCGTCACAGAGAAGTAGTGACTACCAGAGGGGAGAGAGGAGGAGGGAGGGACAAATCAGGGGTATGGGTTTCAGTTCAGTTCAGTCGCTCAGTCATGTCCGACTCTTTGCAATGCCATGAATCGCAGCACACCAGGCCTCCCTGTCTATCACCAACTCCCGGAGTTTACTCAGACTCATGTCCATCGAGTCAGTGATGCCATCCAGCCATCTCATCCTCTGTCGTCCCCTTCTCCTCCTGCCCCCAATCCCTCCCAGCATCAGAGTCTTTTCCAATGAGTCAACTCTTCGCATGAGGTGGCCAAAGTACTGGAGTTTCAGCTTTAGCATCATTCCTTCCAAAGAAATCCCAGGGCTGATTCAGAGGGACTGGTTGGATCTCCTTGCAGTCCAAGGGACTCTCAAGAGTCTTCTCCAACACCACAGTTCAAAAGCATCAGTTCTTTGGTGCTCAGCCTTCTTCATAGTCCAACTCTCACATCCACACATGACCACTGGAAAAACCACAGCCTTGACTAGATGGACGTTAGTCGGCAAAATAATGTCTCTGCTTTTGAATATGCTATCTAGGTTGGTCATAACTTTTCTTCCAAGGAGTAAGCGTCTTTTAATTTCATGGCTGCAGTCACCATCTGCAGTGATTTTGGAGCACCCAAAAATAAAGTCTGACACTGTTTACACTGTTTCCCCATCTATTTCCCATGAAGTGATGGGACTGGATGCCATGATCTTCATTTTCTGAATGTTGAGCTTTAAGCCAACTTTTTCACTCTCCTCTTTCACTTTCATCAAGAGGCTTTTGAGTTCCTCTTTACTTTCTGCCATAAGGGTGGTGGCATCTGCATATCTGAGGTTATTGATATTTCTCCTGGCCGTCTTGATTCCAGCTTGTGTTTCTTCCAGCCCAGTGTTTCTCATGATGTACTCTGCATAGAAGTTAAATAAGCAGGGTGACAATATACAGCCTTGACGTACTCCTTTTCCTATTTGGAACCAGTCTGCTGTTCCATGTCCAGTTCTAACTGTTGCTTCCTGACCTGCGTACAGATTTCTCAAGAGGCAGGTCAGGTGGTCTGGTGTTCCCATCTCTCTCAGAATTTTCCAGTTTATTGTGATCCACACAGGCAAAGGCTTTGGCATAGTCAATAAAGCAGAAATAGATGTTTTTCTGGAACTCTCTTGCTTTTTCCATGATCCAGCGGATGTTGGCAATTTGATCTCTGGTTCCTCTGCGTTTTCTAAAACTGGTTTAGCAGATACAGACTTGTGTGTATGAAATAGAAAAGCAACAAGGATGCGTTGGAGTGTAATCTGTAAACACACTCTCTGTCCTGACACCTGAAACAAATGTAACGCTGTAAGTCAACTATCCTTGAATTTAAAAAATAGCAGTTTTCTCATAAATGCCTACAAATTTTTACACTGACCATGAAGTAGTGACAAATGTATAAATTTTTGAAAGGGACTGATAATGAGAATTTAGTCACATGGAAAAATTTATAAATTTTTTGCATTAAAAACAGAAGGGGCCACATAAAACAGACACAGCTACGAGGGTAAAAATTCAGTAAACCACCGCAGTGTGAAAACACAAACTTGCAATGACAAAAATGTAAATTCTCAAAAAAGGTGTTGGTGGAAGGCCGCTAGTTTGTGCATCACCTGGCAGGCAGTCAGATGGCTGGGCTCTGGTTTGGGATTTAGCAGGCCAGGGGCCGGCCAAATATGCATTTCTAAAATGTTTCCAGGTGATGCTGCGGCTTGTCCAGGTATCACACATTGAGAAGTGACACGTGGGAACCACTATTGCACGAAGTTCAAATGTGGTGGGAAAAGTGGCTTGCTCAAATGTGGTTGCAGGACGTCAGTTTTGCTTTTCATGTCAGGGGAGGGGCTTGTCTTGGCCACTGGGGAATCGCCTCCCTTACCCGCTCTGCCTCCCCCACCCCCGACCCCCGCAGTTTAAGCCAGCCCTACCTATCTGCTCCAAGAGGCTACTGCTGGAGCCCAAATGTGGAAGGTAGAAGAGAAAATCATCTAATCAGTCTCCTTATTGTCTCTTAAAACTTACTGTGAAAGGATAGTATTGTGTATATATACATATATGTATAACTACTATTATATAAAGTGTCCTTTTTTGGTGTGAGCTTATTTTTTTTTCTTTTATTATTTTTTCCCTGCTCCCCTCACCCTTCCATGTGCAAAATTTGAAGAGTTAAACAAAAAACACAAGGCTACCCTTTATACTTCTAAGTCCTCCTCCAGACAGCCCCTTGTTGGCTATTCTAGGTGTTTTGGGGGAGATTTCTGTGCTTGGCCTCCACTTAGGTACCAGCTTTTGTCAGCCACTCTGTGCAGCTTTCCTGAGAGATTAGTAGACATTTGCAATACACCTTGGGAGGGAGAAGCGGAAATCATTCTCAGATGTTAAACCGAGACATGTTTCTAATTGAAAGCATGAAGAGAATGTGTAGATGAAAGTGCCTGGGGGTGATCTCTGGCAGAGGCTCAGCTTTGAAAGCCCCGTCCTTTCCCACTTGTGACCACTTCTGCTGTCTCTGGGTGGAGCCCACTTCCATTCCTGTGACGTTCCATAAATAAGCATGGCTGAGGAGGGACCCGATGATCATGCTGGCTAGCAAAGTGCGGATAAATTAGACTGCTGAACTCTCGAAGTGCATAGCTTTTTGACTTTGACTTCTAGAAGCCTAATATGGAAAGAGCCCTTGGGGACCATTTTAGAAAAAGCAGCTACTGCCCTCCTCCTGCCCTGGGACTTGTGTAGGTACAGAGGCCAAGCTCAAGTAACTCACCCCAGGGTCACCTCAGGAGCTGGCTGCGTTTTTCTTTCCTTTTTTTCCTTTTTTTAAGAATCCTTCTCTTAGAAAATTTGTCAGTCTGGTATTCTGACACTTGACAGTTATTTCTTATCATTATTTGCTATAACTAATAGGAATTATAGGAAAATAGGGAAAGTATCTTTTCTCTTTTATAGGAAATTAGGAGGTTTCAGGGTTTTTAGGTCTTGGTCATTGGTTCCTCCATGTTTGAGCCCCCTCTGGTATGTACTCTTTATCGATTTTGTAACTGCTTGTAGACTGAATCCTGGGTTGAATTATATGGGAGGTTTAGTATTGTGAGCTGCCTCAGGACAGAGAGTTTAAGTCAAAGAGCGCTGCTACCAAAAGGCTCGTGTAAATAAATGGTACAAATAAAGAAGGGTCTGAAGGAATCATGTCTGTAAGCCTATGATGTTAATAAAGTTTAAGTCATAAATTTTATGACATATAACATCTAAACTCCCAGGGGACCTTGCCTGTGATAAAATCCACTCACCTTGCCTGTGACCCATAGCCCTGCTAACTTTAAAACTCTGCTTGGCCACAAGTCTGATTCAAAGTACATGCATTCCTGGGACTTCCATGGCAGTCCAGTGGTAAGACTTTGCCATCCAGTGCAGGGGATGTAGGTTTGATCCCTGATCAGGGAGCTATGATTGCACATGCTTCATGGCCCAAAATAAAAAAACATAAAACTGCCACAATATTGTAACAAATTAAATAAAGACTTTAAGAATGGTCCATATTAAAAAAAAAAAAACTCAAAGTAAATGCATCCTAGTTAATAGGAGATAAACAGGTGGTTTCTTTTGATTGCCTTTTGTTGTAAGATTAAGGATGTACTGGCTTTTAACATATATAATGCATGTATGAAAGTGTATATTAGATGACTTTCAACCTTTTTACCTTTGCTTTTTCTCTCTCTCTCAAAAAAAAAAGTAGGTTGACTAAATTTCTGAACAGTCACTCCAAGCTTTGATAGCTTAATGCAAGCTGAAGGCCATTACCCTCTTGGGGGGTTTGGGTTTGGGACTGGACTTCTGTTTATTTTGCTAAGATTTATTTGGTTACTTAAAGTTTAAACTGAAGCCATGGAACATGACTTTAAAAAGGACAGAGTACTTCCCCCC
>SJYQ01004172.1:64125-108536 GCA_006410935.1 Redunca redunca
GGGAAAATAGAAGTCATTAGATAATATACTTTAGAGACTTCATCTGCTGAATGAAGATGCTTTTTTCATGATAATACTGTTACAGGCGTGTGTTATGGGTGTGCCTACTACTGTGTCCTTTTGGGTGAGGAGAAGAGATGGCCCAAGATGCTAACAATTCTGATGCTTTCATAATAAACCTTTGTCAGTTGCCCTGTTATCTGGGCAGGGAGTATTAGGTTGCCCTGTTATCTGGCAGGGAGTATTAAGATGTATAGAAGACCCAGTTCTGTTCTTAAGGAGATTTTGAAATGACAGATGTTATCACTTGAGAGGGGTACCAAGGGAGTGGTGTGGTTGACTCATGGATGAATTTAGGTAAGGACATGATCACCTGAAATGTAAACTGCCAAGGAGGCACATGTCATAGGATCACTTTGGCTACCTTGGAGAAATGTAACCATTCTTAAGCAGCTTTTCATAGGGTTTGGTTTTGTTTTTATCTAGGGAAGGAGGAAATTAATTAAGCTCCATAAAATGCTTGTAGACAAGGATTTCCCGGGCAGTTTAGTACTCAAGACTCTGTGCTTCTGCTGCAGGGGGCACAGGTTCAATCCCTGGTCCAGGAGCTAAGATCCCTGAGAGGACCATACTGATAGGTGTGGGCCCCCCCCCACAAAAAAAAAAATTCTTGTAGACATAAAGACACTTAAAATATCAAAATGTGGTTCATGTTACATCCCTAATGTGGCATGCGAGATGCTGCAGTCTTGATCATTTACTCAGGTTTTTACTGACCGCATGGCATGTACTGTGCATTGTTCCAGGGGCTCAGGGTGTAGCACTGAACAGCTAAACGCAGTGTCTTCCTTCCTGGAGCCTATAGTCTGGAAGCGGGGAGATAATGAGTGCTGCATTTAAAACATATCTTAGATTGTGGTTAGTGGTGTGGAGAAAATAAAAGTGCAAAGATGGGCAGGGAGTGTGGGGTGGGTGTGAGATGGGGAGGAGGGAGGGCTCTGGTGGCTTTAGATAGGCTGTCAGGGAAGGTTCTCCTGAGAAGGTGAGATTTAAGAGAGGAGGAGGTGGCCGTGTGAATCATGGAGATGTGTGGGGCTGGGGCAGAAGCTCCAGAGGGGATATATGCCTGGCCTATTCGAGGAATGGGGACTTTAGTAAAACTGTAACGTTGAAACTACACATTTTAGGCAGGTGAGGGTTAGATGAAGTTGTTTAACCTTTGGCCACATTGGTTTTAGCTTGACTTAGAACCAGATGGAGAAGGCAATGGCACCCCATTCCAGTACTCTTGCCTGGAAAATCCCATGGAGGGAGGAGCCTCGTGGGCTGCAGCCCATGGGGTCGCGAAGAGTCGGACACGACTGAGTGACTTCACTTTCACGCATTGGAGAAAGAAATGGCAACCCACTCCAGTGTTCTTGCCTGGAGAATCCCAGGGATGGGGGAGCCTGGTGGGCTGCTGTCTCTGGGGTCGCACAGAGTCGGACACGACTGAAGCAACTTAGCAGCAGCAGCAGCAGAACCAGATACAAAGTTCTTTAGGAAATTGAAGGAAGGAATAATCATTTACAGATTTTGGAGCATGGAGGACTTGGAGGACATTGAAAAGATGGTTAAATTTGGACACAAAGAACTGGAGAAGAGCATTTCTAGGAAAAACAATGATGTGACACCAGAGAGACTGGTGTATTAGTTGTCTACTGATGTGTACTAGGTCCCCACAAATGCAGCAGCCTTAAACGATAGACATTTGTTGTCTGACAGTCTGTGGGTCAGGAATCCAGGAGGTGCTTGCTGGAAGCTCTAGCTCAGGGTCTCTTGTGAGGTTGCTGTCAGCAGGGGTGGCTCTCCTGGGGTTGGAGAACCCACTGCCAAGGTGACTCATTGCCATGGTTGTTGGCGAGAGACTTCTTTTCCTTTCTACATGGACTCTCCGCAGAGCTGCCTGAGCATCCTCACAACATGGCCACCGGCTTCTTCCTGAGCAAGTGAGACCCAGGCCACAGGGCCATTGTAGTCTTGTGTGACACACCTTCACTTCCACCTTAATCTACTCATTAGAAATGAGTCACTTACTTGAGTCCACTCTCAAAGGGACTGTAGTTAATAAGCTGCATTGCTTGAAGAGAGAAATAGCAAAGAATTCGTGAATGTATTTTAAAATGACCACATTTAGGATATCATTTGATTGAAACTTAATATAAATGAAGACTAGTGGTAATGAAAGTTGTTAAAGATTGGTTAAAAACAAAGTTAAAGACTACAATTTCAACAAAACAATTCTGAAAAGACACAAAATAGAAAAAGTAATGAAGGGGGAACCTAAATAGCTTAAAAGAGGGTTAAGAAGCAGTTAACCAATTACAATATTTAGATTATATCTCTTGATGCAGACAAGCTGCAAATGAAAAAGATAATGATGATGACTTACAGGACAATAATGAAAATGCTGACATTGACTGGAAATTTGATGCTGTAAAAGAGTGATTGTTGATTTGGAGGGCTGGGATGATGACCTTGTCATTATTTAAGGAAGGGAAATAATACTATTTACAGATGAAATTATATGATTTCTGAGCTTTGATTGAAATTACCCACTGGGTTGAGGTATAGAGGTAACAAGTCTTGAGGGGATAATTATTGAAGCTAGATGATAGGCACACAGTTATTATGCAATCCTTTTTTTAAATGTATTTTTGAAACTTTCTTTAATAAAAAGTAACTAAAAAGAGAAAGATTCAAGTAGGAAGACTGCTAGGATTTTTCTTCTGCCTCAGGAGATTAATCTGGTTGTAGCACATAAAATGGATGAGAACTGGTGGTAATTGGTAATTCGAGGGTGACTCTGTAGCAGATGAAGTAGTGCTGGTAATGTAGAGGAAGGATGTGAGCTCAGGAACTACTTAAAACTATTTTTTAATTTATTTGACTGTGTTAGGTCTTAGTTGCGGCATGTGGGATCTTCAGTCTTCGTTGAGGCATGTAGGATCTTTAGCTGTGGCGTGTGTGGTCTAGTTCCCCAACCGGGGACTGAACCCGGGCCCCTTGCATTGGTGGTGCAGAATCTTAGCCACTGAACTACCAGGGAGGTCCCAGGAGTTATTGTTAAAGACTTCTTGGGTTATAGTGTTAGTCTCTCAGTCGTGTCTGACTCTTTGCGACCCCATGGACTGTAGCCTGCCAAGCTCCTCCATCCATGAGATTCTCCAGGCGAGAACACTGGAGTGGGTAGCCCTTTACTTCTTCAGGGGATCTTCCCGACCCAGGGATCAATCCCAGGTCTCCCAATTGCAGGCATTCTTTACTGTCTTTACTGTCTGAGCCACCAGGGCACCTAATCACTGGTGGGAGGCAAAGAAAACAAGAATCAGGTATTATCTAGGCTTGGACTGTGGAAGAAAGGGAGGATGTGAAGTCTTTCTATTCTGCTGTTCTTAAAGATTTCTTGGTAGTTTCATGAGTCTTCAAGGTCTTTCATAGTTGATACTTGGTGAATGGATGATTTCTGACAGAGCTTTATGGCTGAATAGCCTTGGAGAAGGAAATGGCAACCCACTCCAATATTCTTGCCTGGAGAATCCCAGGGACAGAGGAGCCTGGTGGGCTGCTGTCTATGAGGTTGCACAGAGTTGGACACGACTGAAGTGACTTAGCAGCAGCAGCAGCAGCCAAGATCATCCTCTGTACCCCATCAGGGACTAAAAACAAGTGGGTATCAGTGGTACATACCTGGCCACTTGGTCAGGTATTGGTTTGGAAAGACCTTGGTCAGGGCATTCTGGCAGTGGTCATTGCAATAGCTGGCAATTCCATTCATGCTTTCCATTGATGTTTACTATTACAGTGTTCTTTTTTCCAGTTTTCCAGGCCACATCTTGGACCTTCCATGAGCTAAAGAAAAGATCAAATGATGCCTGTGTATAAGTTTTGGGAGTAATTTTTCTCATTCTTTAAACTTTTGAGTCACTTTATTATCCTTCATTCCTTGGAAAGTCCATGTGAACTCTTCAGGATACTTTCATAATTGCATCCTATAGATGTTCTTCATATATAGCTATCCATTTACTATACATAGCTTCAGTATGTACTCAGGAATTGTCCTTGTTAGGTCACAGATGCACCTGCAGTGTCTGTCTTTAGTCCTCGATGTGGAAGGGTGTTAATGCTTGTGTGTTGTGGCCAGGAACTTCACAGAGGAGCAAAAATCAAAACTGTTCAGTTTCCCAGAGCTTTTTCATCACCTGTCAGTATCATTTTTACACATGTGTTAAAGTTTCCCACAAGAGTTTGCTTTCAGCCCTCAGTTCTGCTCAGCGAGGCTGTTTTGACTTGTGGGAAATATCTGTCTTTTTCCTTGTTAATCATGATGGCTGTCACAGGCACCAACCTTGGACCTACGAGGTGGAGGTCGTTAGGGGCATTCTTCAGCTGCTGATATCTTCTGGTTGTTTAGAGAACATAAGGACAAATGACCACTGCTTTGCCAAATGGGAAGCTGTTATCTGTACTGTGACAGGAGGAGGTGCTTGCACAGGACACAGAGTGCCCAGTTACCTCTCTTTGAGCTTGAGGAGGAAGTCTGGTTTTACTCAGGATATGGATGTCAAATATATCTGAAGAGCTCACATAAATCTAATCTTCTTTTCTTCCCTGTTGATGGCTATTTTCATCATTTTATGTCCTGATGTTTCAAAGGATAGTGGTTAGTTTCTATGGAAGAATTAGATTTGTCCTGTCTCAGACCAGGGCAGGGGGCTTGGACTTACCTAATGGCATCAATGATCCATTTTCTGTCGTCTTTTTTGCAGGGTTGGGTTCTTTTAAGACAGCCATAATTCAACTGTGTTCTCTGTTTATCAAGTGAGCATATACTACACCAGTTATTTTGTAAATATAGGGAAGGCCCTTTAAAGTCCACCTTGAGATGATGGGTTCCACTTTCAAAGGTCTAAAGAAATAATACTTCATACATACAGACAGCTAATAAACACATAAAAAAGATGGTCAACATCGCTCATTATTAGAGAAATGCATATCAAAACCACAGTGAAGTATTATCTCACATTGGTCAGAGTCAGTTCAGTTCAGTCACTCAGTCGTGTCCGACTCTTTGCGACCCCATGAATCGCAGCACACCAGGCCTCCTTGTCCATCACCAACTCCCGGAGTTCACTCAGATTCACGTCCATCGAGTCAGTGATGCCATCCAGCCATCTCATCCTCTGCCGTCCCCTTCTCCTCCTGCCCCCAATCCCTCCCAGCATCAAAGTCTTTTCCATTGAGTCAACTTTTTGCATGAGGTGGCCAAAGTACTAGAGTTTCAGCTTTAGCATTAGTCCTTTCAAAGATATCCCGGGGCTGATCTCCTTTAGAATGGACTGGTTGGATCTCCTTGCAGTCCAAGGGACTCTCAAGAGTCTTCTCCAACACCACAGTTCAAAAGCATCAATTCTTCGGCACTCAGCCTTCTTCACAGTCCAACTCTCACATCCATACATGACTACTGGAAAAACCATAGCCTTGACTAGACTGACTTTAGTCGGCAAAGTAATGTCTCTGCTTTTCAATATGCTATCTAGGTTGGTCATTACTTCCAAGGAGTAAGCGTCTTTTAATTTCATGGCTGCAGTCACCATCTGCAGTGATTTTGGAGCCCCCCAAAATAAAGTCTGAGCCTGTTTCCACTGTTTCCCCATCTACTTCCCATGAAGTGATGGGACTGGATGCCATGATCTTCATTTTCTGAATGTTGAGCTTTAAGCCAACTTTTTCACTCTCCTCTTTCACTTTCATCAAGAGGCTTTTTTAGTTCCTCTTCACTTTCTGCCATAGGGGTGGTGGCATCTGCATATCTGAGGTTATTGATATTTCTCCCAGCAATCTTAATTCCAGCTTGTGATTCTTCCAGTCCAGCATTTCTCATGATGTACTCTACATATAAGTTAAATAAGCAGGGTGACAATATACAGACTTGACATACTCCTTTTCCTATCATCAAAAAGTCTACAAGCAATAAATGCTGGAAAGGGTGTGGAGCAAAGGGACCCTTTTACACTGTTGGTGGGAATGCAAACTGATACAACCACTGTGGAGAACAGTGTGGAGATTCCTTAAAAAAAAAAAAAAAAAAAAAGGACTAAAACTATGACCCAGCCAATCCCACTGCTGAGTATATACCCTGAGGAAACCAAAACTGAAAAAGACGCATGCACCCCAGTGTTCATCGCAGCACTGTTTACAATAGCTTGGACATGGAAGCAACCTAGATGTCCATCAGCAGACGAATAGATAAGGAAGTTGTGGTACATATACACAACGGAATATTACTCAGCTATAAAAAGGAATACATTTGAGTCCTAATGAGGTGGATGAACCTAGAGCCTATTATACTGTGTGCAGTAAATCTGAAAGAGAAAGACAAATACGTGTATCAATGCATATACATGGAATCTAGAAGGATGGTGCCAATGATCCCATGTGTAGGGCAGCAAAGGAAACACAGATGTAGAGAAAAGACTTTGGGATTCAGTGGGAGAAGGAGAGATTTGAGAGGATAGCATGGAAACATATACATTCCCATATGTAAGATAGAAAACCAGTGCAAATTTGATGTATGACCCGGGGCACCCAAAGGCAGTGCTCTGTGATAACCTGCAGGAATAGGGTTGGAAGAGAGGTGGGAGGGGGTTCAGGATGGAGGGGACACATGTATACCTGTGGGCGATTCATACTGATATGTGGCAAAAACCATGGCAATATAGTAAAGTAATTATCCTCCAATTAAAATAAATCAACAACAGTTTTTTAAAAGGCACTTGGGAAAAGAAAAAAAAAAGAAATGATACTTCACATTTACCACCTGGAGGTTGATAGGAAGTAGTGTTGAGTGATGCCTGTGCCGTGGAGAAGAGGGCTACACTGTCCTTTATCTCTGTCCTGTCCTTAGCTTTCTGTTGTTTGAGTCTTTAAAAAGAAAAAACAAACTACTATATGCTATGATATCTACAAGGATGGGAGACTTTGTGGAATGCTCCTTGAAATATTCTGCTCTTCTAATTAATAGCAGCAACAGCAACGAAATATAAGGTCATTCCCTTTATTTGAACTTTCTCATGCTACCCCTAAAAGAAAAAAGAAAACTCATTATAAAGCTACACTAATAGGTGAAACTTTAGGGAGAAGTTCCAAGCTTTTTGTCGCACTTAGTAGTTGAGATTGGAACCTGGTCTGAATTTATTAAAGAAGTCAAGGAAATGGTCAGTACTAGAACAGGTAGTTTCCTCAAATGATCTTGAAGACTTTGAGGGAGCCCTTGCTTACTGTTTTCCCCCCAACTCTGCTGACCCTCCCCTTTGTACAGTCATCTGTGTATCTACATAGGTACATAGAAAGGCTACAATAAACATTTAACACATTTTTGTTGAGTTTTTCTTGCAGAAAAAAATATTAATAATGTCTAAGTCCCTGTCTTAGGATTGTTGCCTAAATATTGATATTGCAGGAGTGATCTTATTCTCTTGGATACTCTGCCTTCTTTGTTATGTTTGCCCATGAAGTGTACAAGATGAAGGTTTTGAGCTTTATTTTATGATGTTGAAAAAAAGATGAAATGGTAGAAAGTTGAAGAAGAGGAACTTAGTCTGGTGATTTTAGGCATTCATGACACTTTAGGGATGCGACGGGAACTAAGACTATGAGCCAGGGACTTTTATCATTTTATGTGTGTGCTTCTAAGTTTTTTAGTTTTTATTTTTTAAACATTTTTTTGGATGTGGGCCATTTTTTTGAGTCTTTATTGAATTCATTACAATAGTCCTTCTGTTTTTATATTTTGGTTTTTTGGCCACAAGGCACGTGGGATCTTAGCTCCCCAAGCAGAGATTGAAACTATACCCCCTCACTGGAAGGTGAAGTCTTAACCAGTGAATCACCAGGGAAGTCCTGTGTGTGTGTGTGTGTGTGTGTGTGTGTGTGTGTATGTTTTTTAACTTTTTTGAAAAAGTAGAAGTTAAATTGAAGTTATATACAGAAGAGTACCAGCTCAAAAGTGCACATGCTTGCTGATTATCCCATACTCAATGGAAGTACCATCTACATCAGAGTAGAATGTTGCCAGAACCACAAATACCCTCTTTCTTTTTTCAGATCTGCCCTCTTCTCCCTGAAAGGAGCCACTATCTTGACTTCTCACACTAGAGATTGGTTCTGTCTGTTTTAACTCTATGTAAATGAATGTATGCAGGTCAGGAAGCAACAGTTACAACCGGACATGGAACCAACTGGACATGGAACAACGGACTGGTTCCAAATTGGAAAAGGAGTACTTCAGGATGTATGTTGTCACCCTGCTTATTTATCTTATATGCAGAATACATCATGCAGAATGCCGGGCTGGATGAAGCACAAGGTGGAATCAAGATTTCTGGAAGAAAGAAATGTCAATAACCTCAGATATGCAAATGATACCACCCTTATGGCAGAAAGCTAAGAGGAACTAAAGAGCCTCTTGATGAAGGTGGAAGAGGAGAGTGAAAAAGATGTTTTAAAACTCAAAATTCAAAAAACTAAGATCATGGCATCCAGTCACATCACTTCATGGCAAATAGATGGGGAAACAATGGAAACAGTGACAGACTTTATTTTATTGGACTTTACAGTCTCTGCAGATGGTGACTGCAGTCATGAAATTAACAGACACTTGCTCCTTGGAAGAAAAGCTATGACCAACTTAGACAGCATATTAAAAAGTAGAGACATTGATTTGCCAACAAAAGTCTGTCTAGTCAAAGCTACGGTTTTTCCCATAGTCATGTGTGGATGTGAGAGTTGGACTATAAAGAAAGCTGAGCGCCGAAGAATTGATGCTTTTGAACTGTGGTGTTGAAGACTCTTGAGAGTCCCTTGGACTGCAAGGAGGTCCAACCAGTCCATCCTAAAGGTGATTAGTCCTGGGTGTTCATTGGAAGGACTGATATTGAAGCTGAAACTCCAATACTTTGGCCACCTGAGGTGAAGAGCTGACTTATTAGAAAAGACTCTGATGCTGGGAAAGATTGAAGGCAGGAGGAGAAGGGGATGACAGAGGATGAGATGATTGGATGGTGTTACCGACTCAATGGACTTGAGTTTGAGCAAGCTCTGGTAGATGGTGAAGGACAGGGAAGCCTGGCACGCTGCAGTCCATGGCATTGCAAAGAGTCAGACATGACTGAGTGAACAACAACCACACATCAGTAATCGAGTCTCAGTGTGTATCTTTTCACTCACTGTGATGTATGAGACTCATCTACATAATCGTGTGTGGCTGTAGTTCACTCTTACATTCCAAAGATGATTCCATCATGTAAATATACTGCTACTTATTATTTGTTCTGCACTTGATGGATGTTTGGAACTTCTCCAGTTTTTGGCTCTTATGAAGAATGCTGTGGACATATGCAAATTCCAAAAAAAGACCTTAGTGAACTAAGTCATCAGAAAAACAAGCCCAACTCAATGTAGTAGCGTCAAGGAGAAGGAGGTCATGATCCATCACATGAAGTTTTGATCCTGTTCGTTTCTGTTTGTCAGTGCTGTTTGGTTTTTTGAGAAAAACAGTCACATGAGGAAAGGGATGGGGTGAGAGAGTGTTTGAGGTGCTGGAAGCAAAGAAGTTTTTCCTCCTGAGCAGGGCTTGGCAGGAAGAGTAGACTGTGGAGTAGGGGTGGAGATGCAGGGGAGAGTCAGGGTAGTCACTTTGTCCCACATGCTGTCTGCACACTGTGGGGCCCCATGAGGAAGCCTTGGCCAAGAATGGTTTTGAGATAGAACCAGTGAATGCCTGGGTTTATGTTCTAGTCAAAAGTATATAAGAAATTTTGTGGAAACTCAGAATTTGCAATTGAAAAGGGAAAGTGCTGGGATAGTTTGCTCTCCAGTTTAATTGCTGGAAATCAGGATAGTTTTTGGTGCAGTATAATAATAAGAGCTAATATTTATTATTTGTCTATTCTGTGCTAGGTGGCTTTTAAAATTATTTTTTGAGTATTATCTCATTTAACCCTCTCAAAGGAACGTGAGATAGACATTATCATTATTATCCCCACTTCATATGATTGAGCAATTCAGAAGCAGAAGGATGAAATAATTTGCCTAAATGTGCTCAGCTAGTAAGTATAGAGTCAATATTCAAATTTAGGCAGTCTGTGAAATTAGCCTCTTTATTCTGCCTCTTCCTTTGATGGTATTCTTACTAGTTTCCTAGAAGGAAATGGCAACCCACTCTGGTATTCTTGCCTGGGAAATCCCACAGACAGAGGAGCCTGGCAGGCTACAGTCCATGGGGTTGCAAGAGTTGGATTCAGCGACTATCACCACCATCACTGCTATAACAAATGACCACAAGTTTAGGGACTTCAAATGGTGCAAATCTGTTCTCATAATTCTGAGGTTAGAAGTCTGGAATAGGTCTTACTGGACTAAAATCGCCATGCTGGCAGGCCTGCCTTCCCTCCAAAGGCTCTAGGGGAGAATCTGTTTCCTCACCCTTTCCAGCTTCTAGAGCTTGCCTGCATTCTGTGTCTCATGGCCCCTTCTCCATCATCAAAGCTGATAATCTTGGGCTGAGACCATCTCACTGCTGCTCTCTGGTTCTTCCTTCTGCCTCCCTCTTCTACATTTAAAGGCAATTCTAATGGCATTGGGCCCATCAGAATAGTCCAGGACAGTTTCTCCATCACAGGGTCAGCTGATTAGCCACCTTAATTTCATCTGCAACTTCAGTTCCCCTTTACCATGTAACCTAACATAGAGGTTCTGGGAATTGGAATGTGGACATCTACAGGGGGCTGTTATTCTGGCTGCCACAGACTTTTACCAGGGACCTGATTTTGTTCTGGCAGTCTTCTCTGCTACTCTCGAGTGAGCCATCATCAGAGGAATAGTAGGTAAGCATCATAGTATTCATTAGTGAAGAGCAGAGAGAGCCCTTAGGACTCGTATAATGTTCGATGGAAACATGCCACATAGATTGAAGGCCTGAATGTGGCCCCCAGTGTTCTCAGAAATCTTGAGCCCAGCACACTCAGGCATTTGTGGTAGATGAAAGGGAGAGGGGAATCAAGAGCCTAGAGATAGAGGGTCCTCATGCTCTTAGCCTCTTGGAAGGAGGGGTTGAAAAGTCAACACCACTGTTGACATATAATGGCTCCCCCAACTAGAAAAAGTGGCCTGTGGACTCTGATTGCCGCTTTCTTGGGGTGGGGGGCAGTGAGGAAGGAGTGGGCAGATGGGGCGGAGGAGTGGGGAGAGGGCTAGGAATACCCCTCCCTTCAACAATTAGACTGGGGCCCTTGAGCCTGAAAAAGTGTTTCCCGTGTGATTATTCTTCTGCATTGAAATAAATTTGTGCACTGAAAGTTGAATTAATTACTTGTCAGAGCACTTGCTGCGAATGGACAATGGAACTGGGATTGAAACACACACACATCCACTGATAAGAAGTTGGAACAAAACACAGTTTGGCTCGCATGTGGGACCCATGAGCTTTAGGCTTGGCCTGCGTGGTGGATGCCAAGCATGAGAATGATGCTCAGGGCCTGATTGTGGGTTGTGCAGATTAAAGATTCCTCTTTACATTTGGATATATTTGGCATTCCGTAGATACTACCCGTGAATCCTTCCAAAGTGCCTCTGGGATTGCTCTAAATCTTCTTTCCTTGTTTTCCTTGGCTTAAGTGTCTGTTTGTGTTTGAGAAAAGTGTAGACTAAATTATAAAGACTAAATTTTTGTAAGAGTTCTCTGCCCTGGAGTTGCCTGGGACCAGGCTGAAGAACCTATAAGACGTGAGTCCTCTGTGAGGGAGGTGACAAGTACACCTCACATTATACAACGTGTGCGTGAGTTGGAAATAAAAATCTGAGTTAAATAACTTGTGTGGTAAATACACCTCAAGTTAGCATATTTTCACTGAGGTTTTTCAAAGTTGAGTATAATTTTTTACCTATTTATCTGTAATCATACTAGAGATGACCTAGCAGAAAGAGCTGATCCTAGGGTCCAAAGAAAAGAAGTTTTAAGTAGAAAGAAAGTCTACTCAAACTCTATGGAGAAAAGAAAACCCTGGATTTGCTAGTCCAGAAAAAATGTCCCTCATTTTTTAGGACTGCAGTTTTTGGATAAGTTGTGTTTATCGGGGATAGCAGGAGGAACCAGAAGGACTGGGTGAAATTAAATCCTGGATTGGAGAATGTTCTTGTACCCATCAGAGTCAGGGGGCTTTTCCACAAGTGGGTGGAAAGGCTCTGACTGTCCCCTGTATGCCAGGTGCCGGGGTCTTTCCGAAGTATGAGGTCTAGTTCAGAATAGAGGGATCTTTTCAAAATGTGAGTCTTGTCTCGTCTTGCTCTGCATGAGTCTCACTGGCTTCTCAGTGCTCTGTGGGTAGAGATTAGTTCTTTAGTGGATGGGGCTTCCCAGGTGGCTCAGTGGTAAAGAATCTGCCTTCCAATACCTGCCAATGCAGGAGACGTGGGGTTCAATCCCTGGTTTGGGAAGATCCCTTGGAGGAGGAAATGGCAACCTACTCCATTGTTCTTCCCTCTGAAACCCCATGGATAGAGGAGCCTGGTGGGCTATGGTCCAGGGGGTCTCCAAAGAATCGGCCATGACTAAGTGAGGGAATACACAACACACCTAGGGGATGGGACTCCATGGCCTCAGCTTTCCCGGCCTGTCGCTGTGTTACAGGCAGCTCCCAGATTGTGCCCAGCTTCTTCCTGACACGCTTTCTCTGGCTGCAGCCATATGTGCACATACATGCTTCCTTTCTTGTTAACACCTGCCTGTTCCACTGATCTGTTTTCCCAGGGAAGGCATTCCCCAGTACCTCCCTTACTCCCTGAAAGATGCTTTCCTAGCACCACGTCTTCCCATCCTCTCCCTTCGTAGCATTCATTTCTGTTTGTGTGATTTACTCTACCAGGCACAGTGCTTACTTGGCAAACAAATGAATGTAGGTGGTATTACGACTGCTCTGAATCGAAAAGTCTGATTACGCAGGAATGCAGACATTAACCCATCTTCTAAGCTGCCTCAGTTTCCTCAAAATAATCAGAAGAGATAAGTTCAATATGTCACTGGTCAGAGTAGGCAGAAGTTCACTGAATCATCCCACTTACTGTTCCAGGACAGCAGTTCAGTCCTGGCGTCCTGGTCTTCTGGGCTCCCTCTAGGTGATGATGGGACCCCATCCTAACATCTCTTACAGGAACTAGCGTTGATCAGATTCCACTTAGTTATCTGGATGTTATCTTTTTGACATTGCAATGCCAAGTCTTCTTGCTCCTTACACTTCCTGGAGTGCCTCTAATAGGCATAAGGCACGTTAGCAAACGAAACAGTGACAGCAGAGCCCAGGCAGCCAGTCTCTTGGGGAAATTACTGAAACTGACACTATAAATCAATCCAGTTTATGAGCTCGAAGTACTCATGAGTACTTAATTAAATATTAATTGATTTGAACCTGACTCAAGATTGGCTCAACTCTCGTAGAAAGCAAGCAAGGACATTTAGGCAGACTTCTATTTTTTTTTTTTTCCAGGGTTCATATGGTTCCAGAGTGATGTTATTCATGGAGTTAGCTCTTAGTAAAACCCAGGAGAAATATTTTATCAGTATCTTTGAATAGGATTATTCAACTTTGGGAGGAATAATTCAACTTGTCCCTTTTGAAAGTTATTTGAGCATAACAGAAAATAGAACGAGTGTATTAGGTACAGATTTTTTTTTTCATCATCCACATTTTTCAACCAGCACAGACCATAAAGTTTTATTGCTTAAGGGGGCAAGAACCTTACCCAGAGTCACACAGGATGGTGGCAGTGACCTGTGACTTGAACCTGACCTCTTAGTCCGTGCTCTTCCTGCCCTTGTTTGTACGCCATGGTCTGACTCTGTGTGTGTGCTAAGTCACTTCAGTTGTGTCCAACTCTTTGTGACCCTGTGGACTGTAGCCCTAGAGGCTCCTCTGTCTGTGGGATTCTCCAGGCAGGAAAACTGGAGTGGGTTGCCATTTGCTACTCCAGGGGATCTTCCTGACCCAGGGATCGAACCTGTGTCTCTTACATCTCCTGCCTTGGCAGGTGGGTTCTTGACCACTAGCGGCCACCTGGGGAGCCCATGACTCTTTTTTACCAAAATAATAAAAAACAATATGCACAGTAATTTTGAAGCCTGAATATAAGTAAAAGGATGGAAGAGTGGAAAATTTTAGCTGTTGCATGAAATCTCAAGCAAACTACTCTTATTGGACAAAAGGTTATTTTCAAAACAATCAAGATTCATTTAATCAAACTGTATTGTCTCATGAAGAAAATGTGATAGTTCAATATAGTAAGTTACCAGTGTAGAAGCTGTTCCTAAATTTAAAAAAATTAGCTAGCCTGATACAGGTACAGAGGTTATTTTTAAAAAAATTCTCATGTTAGGGCTTTCTTGACACGGGTATTACTGTTATTGCTTTAAAGCATTGCCTCTTTTTCTTTTTGCCTGATGTTGGTGTTTTGCCAAGTGCTGGTATTTGGAGATTTGATAGACAGAATCTAACGTGAGACATCATTCTTTCTTAATTTGTTCAAAGCCTCTTTATGCACCAGCTAATCCTTCCTAATTATATTTCTAGGAAGGATGTTCTTAACTCAAACAGGAAGATGACATGGACATTTTGAGGAGATTAGGATGCACTTTACTCAGAGAAAAGAAATTTGAAAGGAGGCATTCTCTCTTTCCCATTTCTCGTTCCCTGGGTACAAATGACCATTTTCCTTCTTGGTCTTTTGTGGAACTTTTTTCCTCTCTCTTTCTGTTTCTCTTCCATTCCTGTGGTTCCCCTTTATCTCCTGCTTTATGTAAGCTATTTGAAGGAATAAAAAAAAAGTCTAAGAAATTAATTTCCATGGATGAGGCAAGCATTTCACAACTTAATTGGCTTAATGTCTTGAAAGGGGAGCTGGGAATCTAAATAATTGTATAATTTAATGTGTGTATATTAGAAATATTTTATGCAAGGCTGAGTCACTTTGCAATCTCCTTGATTAATTTCTTGCTGCTATATTTTTTGTATTAATTTAATGTGATTTTTATGTGGAAGTGATATGTATATTTGTGATATGTATATTTGTTTCACATCCTTAATGCTTTGAACAGAGTAAGTGTGGTCATTGTCAAATAAGACTGATAAGTAAATATAGTCTGTAAAGTCTTAGTGGTTTTGAATATTCCTATGAAGTAATTATCACATGCTCACAGAATAATTTCAATTTTTCTTCTTAGTTTTTTAAACTGAGTCAGAACATTTCCCACGTTTATTAGCCCTCTGTATTTTTATGTGAATAATCTATTTACATCTTTCGCCACATTTTAAATTACATGTAATTTATATTGCATGTTCCTATAATTATATATTTTTTAATTTATAAGAGCTCTTTTCATATTAACAATCCCTTTGTTAAACATTTCAAGAACTCTCAAAGAGGGGCGGAAAGAATGCAAAGAATGTTATTAGTATTTATTGAATCTTTTTATGCCCCAATTTGGAATAAATTTCTTAAATTGGATTTTTGAAAATTCCCACTTGCACATGAGGACAAGAATATAGTCTGTGACTCATTGAGTAATTTATTTCAGAATTCTAATGTCCAATGAGAGGCTTGTTGATCAACAAAGACAGACATCTTTTGGTTCTCATGAACCATCTATAACTTTCCAAGCCTAAATATTTCTCGAACATTTTGAACTGGTTGCCTTAAGCCAGGCTCATCTTCCTTAATGAAGTTAGAAGCTTTATTCTCACTTTCACAATCCAGAACTTTAATTAACTATAGTTGATTCATTCATTCTGTAGACAAAGATTTATTGGGTGCTGACCATGTCCTTGGAGAAGGCAATGGCACCGCACTCCAGTACTCTTGCCTGGAAAATCCCATGGACGGAGGAGTCTGGTGGGCTGCAGTCCATGGGGCCGCTAAGAGTCGGACATGACTGAGCAACTTCACTTTCACGCACTGGAGAAGGAAATGGCAACCCACTCCAGTGTTCTTGCCTGAAGAATCCCAGGGACGGGGGAGCCTGGTGGGCTGCTGTCTATGGGGTCGCACAGAGTTGGACACGACTGAAGTGACTTAGCAGCAGCAGACCGTGTGCTAGGTACTGTTCTAGGCACTCCAGTTGGAGGGATCAGGCTAAAATGCCAAACAAATGTTAATAATATAGTTAAGTAGTTACCCAGTTGACTGGTAAAGTATAAATTCAAATAAAGAACGAGGAGGTGGGCTATCAATGAGGACTGGAGTAGAGGAAAGCAGACTAGAATCTGGGGGACTTAGAATAATAAAGGAGAAGCTGGCTTTTAAGTAAAGGAAAATAACAAGATGGAAGATATGGTGGGAATGAGTCTCCTGTTTCCCAAGGAGAGGTAGAAGATTAATCTCATCAGGTGACTGAAGAATAGGAGGCGGATTCTTGACCAACTGAGCTATCAGGGAAGCCCAGGAAATAGGATGGGATGAGCAGATCCAGATTATAGAAAGCCCTGAAAATTGGGGAGAGGATCTTTTTGTGTTGAGAAATAAAAGATATTAGTCGCTAGAGAAATATAAGACCTGCCTGTGGGACGTCAGATCAGGTGCGGTGCTGTGATCGTGGGAGGGGAGGCCTGTGGTTGATGGGTAGATGGTAGAAAACAGTGCCTGAAGAAGCTGAGCCTACCTACCCGTTAGAGTAACTTCTTGAGAGTAAATTTGATTTTCTTTAAAACAGAAGGGATACAGACCAGAAGTCAAGAAAATAGTTCCTTTCGATCCAGGCTAAGGAATTACATGTATGTTTCTCTCTTTCTCTCTCTCTAGATGTGTTAAATCAAATGATATATAGTTGTATCCCCGTGAGGAATGGGAAAATGTAGGGCTTTGAAAAGTTCCTTCTTACTCCACTCTATCCCTGTATTCAAATTCATTCATCTGTAATCAGAACCAGATTCTGTTTCCTTCTATGTTGATCATGTTGACATTTCAGAACGTATTTGGTGACATTGCATCACTCTTTGTACAGAAATTGAGGTCCCTTTTTACTTTTTCAAGTGTTCATCAGACTCCAGTTCTTTTCCTTTACCTTAGTTGGCTCAACAGCTTTTGCCATGCATGTGATCTCTGCCTCTTCCAGCATAAATCTCTGTGCATCTTCTCTGTGGTTTTCATGCTATGCTAGGAATGATCAGTTCAGCTATATGTCTCTTCTGTTGGGATTGAAATTCCGCATCTTCCATGATGTCTTTATAATGAGCTGGAAAGGAGTCTAATACATATTGCATGTATACGCACACACACTTGTGCACACACAAAGGTCTGTATCACAGCCTACACGATGACAGGCTTCAAATATCTTTCTAGCTGGATCACATTATCTAGTTTCTAGTTGGATTGTATTATCATTAGTTATTATTTAAACCAATGTAGTAAAGAAGGGCTTCCCAGGTGGTGCTAGTGGTAAAGAACCTGCCTGCCAGTGCAGGAGACATAAAAGACGTGGGTTTGATCCCTGGGTCGGGAAGATCCCCCAGAGAAGGAAATGGCAACACACTCCAGTATTTTTGCCTGGCAAATCCCATGGACAGGAACCTGTTGAGCTATATAGTCCACGGTGTCCCAGAGTTGGACATGACTTAGAGACTAAACAACGACTATAAAAAACTAAAGTCTGAAAGAATTGTGTTATTTCTTATTCTACAGTGTTAAGTAATAAATAATGCAGTTTCGTTTGACTTCATTTGTTTATGCTGTTTAGCTGTTGAGGCCTAGGGTTGCTAGGAAAGGTTTTATGATTTGCTTTGTAAAGTAATCAGTCCAGCAACATGCTACTTGATAGTAGTGTTTTCTTTCACAGAATCAGAAATTCTTCCAAACCCACTGCTTCTTTCAAAAAACTTACGTATATCATCATTAGGGTTCAAATCAATTTAGGATGATCTTTTACAAAATAAAGATTTGATCAACCCATTAGGAATTCTTTAGCAAGAAACCAAAGGGAAGGATTTGTGACTTTGAATCACAAATATTTATTGAGTACTTACTGTGTGCCAGGTACCATGCGAGTGGCTAAACAATTCTTTAATTTCAGTGAATACTCCATATCTGTTACGTTTTTCTCCTCTCTTTCTAGTATTTCTAGAATGATAAGTTAAATTTTTATTTGTTTTTAGTAAAGAGTTATATTTTTATAGGACAAAACATCTATAATATAATTCCCTCTACTGATATTAAATCAAATATTTGACCTGTTCCATCAAAGTCCAGTTCTGGTGTTAAAAGGCCTGAAATTGGTTAATTAGCTGATTAGCTTGCTGTAACATCATGCCAGGCACCCTTCTTACTTGTAGCCAGTACTGGGGGAAGATCTAACTAACCCCTAACTAGCCTTTCACTCTCAAACCACTGCAGGTGTGGGTAATTAAATGAGAATGAGAAAGGAGATTTTTACCTGATTAGAAGCTTTGAGCAATGATAGTGCATGAGTTAATAGCTTCTGTTGAGTTTTTGAAGGGTAAGCCAACCACAGAAAAGAAGGAGGCATTTTATGTGTGGGAGATTTCCCAGGAAGAGCAGAATCTGAATGCTAACTGGCTTCAGCCGGACCGGCTTCCTTTTGTATGGAGACACTGCCTCTAGTGTTTAGGAAAAAAATGCACACTGGAAAATTGTGTAACATTATGGTGCCATCTATCTTGAAAATGAATTATTTTTTATTGACTGCTTTAAAGCAGTTTCCAGATAACTAAAAAACTTTAATTATTTTGCATATGGACAAGTTCCCAGGAAGCAGCCTTTAAAGTTATATTTCAGAGGGGCCTCAGGAGTTGTCCATGTGGTGTGATGAGATTGCTTCTTGTAGAGCTCCCAGGAGCCCCCGCGCCTGCCTGGCTTTCTGGGCGCAAGGTGCGTATACGGAGGAGTCCTTGCACTCTGTCTCTTGGTCTGACTTGTGATGAATTTTCAGGACATCTCTTTTTCTCTCAGATGGTGTTTACCCTCTAAATTCAGAGGTTCACTTTCTTCCTAAGAGTGCTTTGTATCCGTCTTTTCTTTTTTTTTTGTCTTTATGGGATGAGAGGCCTGGATAGACAAATCTATAGAGTTTGAAGGATGAGGCAAAATTGGTAGATTTGTTGTCTTTGTTTAAGGGGGAAAAAAGGCTAAATGGTTTTACTTCTCAGATTTTCTTAGAATAAATTCAAATGAAAAAATATTGGGAGTATTTTAACCTGTGAAATGCTTGTTGACATTAATATAATGAAGATACTTAAGAGTTTAAATGTTTAGCACTGACAAAGCAGGGGTGAAATCTTAGAGGTGGGGTTTTTTCTTTTTGGTTAGTGGGGTTACTACCTAAAACTTTATCATATAAATGTATATACACTGCAGTTAAACTGTTAATGTTTGGTTTTTAAAGTCTGTGTGGATCAGAAAATGAACTTAGTATTCCATATTCTCTAGAATGATGACAGGCCATGGAAGCCTGGGACAATGCTGGCACGTTTTCAAAGGAATTCTTCCCTGGTCTGGATACTATAATAAACACAACTGCAGTTTGGTCGACTTATTATATACACAACATGTATGATAGTTTGGAAGTGTTTTTTTCTTTTGTTTTAGGTGCACCGGTTATAGCTGATTTTTTAGAGGGTTTGAAATAGCATTTGGTTAAAAACTGGGGCTGACATTCTTTAAAAAAAAAAGACTGGTATGAGTTAATGAATACAGAAAATGCAAATATCCATACCAATCAATTCATAAAAGAGTTCAAGTCAAAACATATGAACATAAGTTGAACTTTTATGATTTTGCCATTGGGCAGCAGGTGGCAAGCTTTGCTTTTCAATGAACTTGGGTTTTATTTTTACACCAAAGGATGCCAAAATTTGAAGAGGGTGGTTTGAATCCACTGGAATATGTCATTTCTTGGCAGTGTGACCTTGAACCACCTCCTTCGCTCATCGTGCATAATTGCCTTTCTTTGGATGTTAAAGCCAGCTTTCTGAGTCCCATGTTGCAGATGGATAAGAATTAATTTATATGAGTGATGCTTTATTCTTTCATGATTTTTAACAACACATTGCTAGTGGAGAAAATGAATTAGAGACAAATGAGTTTCTTAGGGCAGTCCCTGTATGATTTACACATTTTGTTTGTACGGTTTTTTGTTTTACTTAATACTAAATCTTACATAGATAACTTTTTTTTTTTTTTTTGCTTTCACTTTAAAAAATCACTTCTTACTGGCTAGGTACCTTGATACCTAGGTGTGAAAAGTAATTAAACAGAACTGAACAGAGTTCCATGGAAGTGATTTTGGAAAGTTGGAGAAAAATACATTTTGAAACCAGAATTGAAAACTCGTATCTTCCCTTAGGCTATACTGTGTGTTTAGTTAAGATTTGAATTTTAAGTCTGGAAAAAAGATTAAGCTTCAAGATGGAAAGTGATGGTGAAGTGGGCACCAAATTATAGACTGTTTGTTTATACTTTCTATAAAAATATTTCTTCTTGGATTGTTTTTTGCATTATGGAAAAATTGGGGAAAATAGAATGAAGAAGCACATGAATCATTGTAAATATTTAATAGTCTATAAATATTCAACACCTGCTAGGTACTTAAATTGTTTTCTAGACCTTTTGTTAGAATTGAATTCATATGGGCTATATTGTATGTTCGTAATTGTTCTTAACATTTTTCCTGCTCCAGCCCTGCATTTTTACATGTTACTAATCATATTTACAAAATATAGTTCATTAGCAGAGTTTATAAAGGATAATGAAAAGGCAAAATGCTCATACCCACTGTCTAACTGGGTAAAACACTACCTTATCTTAGAGGCAATCCATGTGGCCCTTCTCATCCCCTTACCCTTTCCCTCCAACAAAGTAATTTGTATGAATCAGTCTCTGCTTCCCCTTATAGTTTTACTTTGTATTTTGGTCCATTCTGAAGGAGATCAGCCCTGGGATTTCTTTGGAAGGAATGATGCTAAAGCTGAAACTCCAGTACTCTGGCCACCTCATGCGAAGAGTTGACTCACTGGAAAAGACTTTGATGCTGGGAGGGATTGGGGGCAGGAGGAGAAGGGGACGACAGAGGATGAGATGGCTGGATGGCATCACTGACTCAGTGGACGTGAGTCTGAGTGAACTCCGGGAGTTGGTGCTGGACAGGGAGGCCTGGCGTGTTGTGATTCATGGGGTCACAGAGTCGGACACAACACGACTGAGCGGCTGAACTAAACACTGTTACTTCAGTAGCAATTTTTTTTTTCACTTTTAACATAAGTATGTTGTTTGTCTTCTGAGAGTAGCTTTTCTGCCCTTTGTAGCAGTGGCTCTCAAACTCGTACCAGATTTCACCGGGAGACCTTTTAAAACCATGGCTTGCTGGGCCCCATTGCAGGGTGAGTAAGTCAGCAGATCTCGGGAGGAGAGTTTGCCTGGTTAACAACCTTGCACGTGATGCTGTTGGCCTTGGGACAGCGCTTTGAGAGCCCTGAGTTCCCTGACGCTTCGTAGTTGGGATTCATTTATTTTTCCTTCTTATATAATTCCATTATGTGAATATACCTCAGTTTTTATATCCATTCTCCCGGTGATGGGCATTTGGGTTGCTTCCAACAGTTGAGTTAAGAGCACTTTTGTATGAGTCTTGTGTCAAATATTAAGTTTTTATTGAATGAAACAAGAAAACATCCACTTGTATTTAATAGTAAGTTTTGTTTCACAAAGCTTTTGTTTTAGAAAATTTTTTCACATACTCTATTATATGAAATGACTTTTTCCTTGTTATAGACAAGCTCATCACAAGAGTTTAAAACCACTTGTATGGAGTAAATTGATCAATGTCTTCTTTTATAAATTGTTATCTTTTATAAGAAATCCTCCCCTATCTCATTGCCCTCAGATTATTTTCTTTTCTAAAAGCTCTTCCATTCACATTTGTTTAGTGCACCTGGAATTGATTTTTTGAGGGTGGTGTGATTTTATATATGCTCCATATTGGTAACTTTCTGCCTTAGTGCTGTTTATTGACAAACTCCACTTCCGCCCTTACCCTTGAACTGTGACACTGTATTTGTCATATGCAGGTTTCTAAATATATGTCAGTCTGTTTCTGGAATTTCTATCCTGTTAATGATGGTTTCTATCCTGGAGTCAGTACCTTAAGAACTGTAATTGTATTAATACAGTAGATCTTGGTAGGCGATTCCTCTGTCTTTGTTCAGCTGCAGTTCCATATAATTATAGAATCAACTTGTCACTCCTTTAAAAAAAAATCTGCCTGGAATTTTGATTATTACATTAAATCAGTATATAATTTTGAGATGAATATGCATCTTTTTGATACTGACTCTTCTTGTCCATAAGTATGTCCCTCTATTTATTTAGGTCTTTCATGTCTTAACACATTTTTATAACTGTCTTTATGAAGTTCTTGTGGATCTTTTGTAAGACCTATTGGCTTTATATTTCTGGTTGCTTTAGCAGTAAAATTGTCCCTAATATTTCATTTTCAAACATGCTTTCTTAAAAAAATGAGGTTGCATGTTTTTTGTACACTGAAACTACTCAACTCACTTACTAATTCTGGTATGTTGTCTAATTCTTTTGGGTTTTCTATGGCAAATTGTATTGTGGGGAGACATTTTTCTAACCTTCATATCTGTAAGTTTTGTGCCTTTCTGCATTGCCTGGGGTCCCCAGCTCATTGTGAGACAGATTAATATTAGTAAGTCTGGTTCCTTATTGTGAGAAGAGTTTTGTCTTTAATCACTGAGCACCACATTTGCTGTAGCTGTTTTATAGTTAGCCTTTATCAAGTTGACTTCCCTGGTGGCTCAGACGGTAAAGCGTCTGCCTACAATGCGGGAGACCCGGCTTCGATTCCTGGGTTGGGAAGATCCCCTGGAGAAGGAAATGCAACCCACTCCAGTACTCTTGCCTGGAAAATCCCATGGACGGAGGAGCCTGGCTGGCTATAGTCCATAGTGTCGCAAAGGGTCAGACACGACTGAGTGACTTCACTTTCACTTTATCAAGTTAAAGGAGATCTCCTGTATTGCTTGAATGCCAAAAGTATCTTCTACATATATTGAATTGGACCATATGATTTGATCATATGGTTTCCTTTTATCTTTAATGTGGGGAGTTATAGTCAAAGATTTGCTAATGTTGGAACAAACTTGCATTCATATAATAAACGTCACTTGGCCATGATGTCTTTTTTAATCTTTCAGTTTGCATCCATATTCATGACTGAGACTGGTGCTTTCTCACACTGTTTTGTTACGATTTTGGTATGAGGTGGTGATAGCATAATAGAATGAGATGCGAAGTGTTCCTTCTCTCCTTTCTTGAGAAAATTTTGTATAAGCTTGGATGTTTGGTAGGACTCATTTATAAAATTATCTAGGTATTTTCCATGTAGGATGATCTAATTTTTAATTGACATTTTGTATTATTTGTACTTGATTTTTTCTTTTTGTTCTACTTTTTAGATTTAGTTTCTTTTCTGCTGTTCTTTCCTCCCTCATCACAAAGTGCTTTCAGTGATATACTTCTTTGCTCTTCTTAGTGATTAGCCTAGATGTTTACCCCAAATAAACAACGCGTATTTAAATTAACAAAGGCAAAAGGTATTCAGTATTTTTATCTCCAACCAAAATAGCATAAGGCTGTAGGATGCTTACATTTGGATCACTCCTTCCAGAGGTCTGGGATGTTATATTTCAACACTTCAGTGAAAAAAAACTTTAATTCTATAAATATTATATAATTGCTTCATATAATTAATGCTTATTTAGATCTTCCCACGTATTGACCCTTTTTTGTTTTTGTTGTTCACCATTACTACTTGCATTTTAGACAGTCTCTTTGGGATAATTTTTTCTTAAAGTGCCACTTCCAGAAAATCAGGTGGTGAGGGTCTTGATTTCACTGAATTTTTTTTTTCCCCCCAGATGTGCAGTTATAGTTTGACAACTAATGTTTTGGCAAGTGTTTGAAAGACTGTTCCATAGTCTTCTGACTTCCCTTGTTAATTGTTGATAAATCAGCTGATCGTTGGCTTGGTTCCTGTTCCTTTATAGGTAATCTCTCTTTTCTTTTTGGATTTTAAAAATTTATCTTGCTTGGGATTTATTGGAATGGGAGGATTTATGTTCTTGCNTGTATCACTGTGATAAAGGTAACGGGAGAGGTCTCGCTGCAGGTGCTTTAGCAGTTGAAAGAAGAGTGATTTACCACTGCCCACTCCATCAAACCTAAACCCATTTCAGAGTCTTCCCGTAATATGGTCCCATTACCTTTGCTCAACCTTACTTTTCATTGCTTTCCAGCCCATGTCTCCCTCTCCTCCTGGCACAGTCTGCTCAGTTACCTCTTTCTCATCTCACCCCCATCCCTCATAATCTTTTTCTGCTTTGCTTTTGTGGTCTCTTCGTCTCTCTGTCAAAGCCCCTTGAATTGTCAGGTATGATTCAATTCCTAAGAGCCTCCCTTGCACTTGGACAATAGCCAGCATTTATTGAGAACAGTGTTTGCAATTCATCTGGTGTTTTGCACGCATGATCTCCTAACAGGTGATGTTCCCATCATTGCTGTACAACGCAGGCATGGAGCAGTTAGAACATCCAGCTGTGGTGTGGGCAGGCAGGGTCCCCAAGGTCACCTGCTGTCCTGAAGGTTATTCTTTTGGTAGTGAATTGTAGGGAGGTTTTGAGGAAGGTTCCTGGTGGGGAACAGCACTTGGGAGGCTCAAGACAGCACCTATTTGCCATCTGCTGTGGAAAAATTTCATCAGTTTTACTATGGTAGCACTGTACTGATACCTACCAGCTGACTGTCAGACTGCCTTTCAACAACCCCATCATTAACCTGCTCTTTTTATAGATTAGGGAAATGTGTTACAGAAGCATCAAGTAACCTGCCAAAGTGACAGCTTGTAAGCCAGAATCAGACCTCGCACCCAAGCCTGTCTGACTGCAACTAGTGATGGAGAGCTGTTTATTACCATGTCACTTAACACAGCTGGTGGTCAGTTATCTACAGTGTGGTGTTCACCATTTTCTCTGGTCAAGCCTGTTTTTCTAGCTGGATGGGTTTCTAAAGACAGAGACCACATCTCTTCCATGGTCTGTATTCCCAGTGCCTTGTCGGGAATGGAGCACATGGTAAATATTATTCATGCTTCTATTTATTCAGCAAACCCTCAGTGAACACTCAGGTGCCAAGCTTTGTGTTAAGACATAAGCAAAGGATAAAAAGATATATAGGACAGGATCAGTTCAGTTCAGTAGCTCAGTCGTGTCCGACTCTTTATGACCCCATGAATCGCAGCACGCCAGGCCTCCCTGTCCATCACCAACTCCCGGAGTTCACTCAATTCAATTCACCTTCATCGAGTCAGTGATGCCATCTAGCCATCTCATCCTCTGTCGTCCCCTTCTCCTCCTGCCCCCAATCCCTCCCAGCATTAGAGTCCTTTCCAATGAGTCAACTCTTTGCATGAGGTGGCCAAAGTACTAGAGTTTCAGCTTTAGCATCAGTCCTTCCAAAGAAATCCCAGGGCTGATCTCCTTCAGAATATACTGGTTGGATCTCCTTGCAGTCCAAGGGACTCTCAAGACTCTTCTCCAACACCACAGTTCAAAAACATCAATTCTTCGGTGCTCAGCCTTCTTCACAGTCCAACTCTCGCATCCATACATGACTATTGGAAAAACCATAGCCTTGACTAGATGGACTTTAGTCGGCAAAGTAATGTCTCTGCTTTTGAATATGCTATTTAGGTTGGTCATAACTTTTCTTCCAAGGCTGCAGTCACCATCTGCAGTGATTTTGGAGCCCCCCAAAATAAAGTCTGACACTGTTTCCACTGTTTCCCCATCTACTTCCCATGAAGTGATGGGACCGGATGCCATGATCTTCATTTTCTGAATGTTGAGCTTTAAGCCAACTTTTTCACTCTCCTCTTTCACTTTCATCAAGAGGCTTTTGAGTTCCTCTTCACTTTCTGCCATAAGGGTGGTGTCATCTGCATATCTGAGGTTATTGATATTTCTCCCGGCAATCTTGATTCCAGCTTAGTTAACCTTAAAGGACTCACCATTTAATATAAGGCATGTATGTATACAGGTATAGCTCCGTCTCTGGGGTATTGGTTCCAAGAACCCCATGGATACCAAAATCTGTGGTTTTCAAGTCCCTTCTGTAAAATGGTGTAGTACAGTCAGCTCTCTGCTGATCTGTCTATGGTTGGCTGAAGGCATAGTTGTGGAACCCTCAGATATGGAGTGCCAACTACACACACGCACACAAATGAAAGTATCTGGAAATAATTCTGGAGCACTGTGATAAATACAGTGAAGGAAATTTGTACCAGCCACATCTATTTGAATAAGTGAAAGTATTAGTTGCTCCAACTCCTTTGGACTCCATGGATTTTAGCCCACTAGGCTCCTCTGTCTATGGAGTTAACTAACTAGACTCTTTTGTCCATGGGATTCTTAAGGCAAAAAGACTACCGGAGTGAATTGTCTTTTCCTTCTCCAGGGGATCTTCCCAACCCAGGGATCGAACCCAGGTCTCCTGCATTTCAGGCAGATTCTTGACCGTCTGAGCCTCCAGGGGTAGGTGAATTGGATGAGGCCATTTGATAAGTGTATGTTTAGTTTTCCAAGAAGCTGACAGACTGTTTTCCAGTGACTGCTGTTTTGTTTTCCTAACAGCAGTGTGAGTTCCAGTAAATTCACATCTTCACCAGCACTTGCTAGTGTTGGTTTTTTTCTTTGTGCCTTTCAAATAGGCGTATAGTGGTTTCTCATTGTGGCTTTAATGTGAATTTTAATAAAGATGAAAAATGTTGAGCATTTTTTCATATGCTTACTTGCCATCTATGTATCTTCTTTGAAATGTTTGGCTCATCCACCCATGTTTTTAATTGGGCTGTTGTTTTCTTGTTGTTGATATGACTGATCTCGAAGAGAACTTCCTTCTCAAGCATTAGTCAAGGTTTTCATTGCCTTTTGATGTAAACCGTTGATAAAGTACTTCAGAGAAGATGATCTAGGAGTGATTGCCAAGGAAAACTGAAAAGGACTTTGATCCTGAGTGGAGCACGAGTGGTGATGAGATTTGACGTGGCTCATTGTGGTTTTGAAGCAGGAGGACAGAGGAAAGGAGGAGAGAGGGAAGCCAGAAAGCACAGGAGGGACTTTGATGTTCAGTCTAAAAAGGAAAACGGATTTGTTCAGTTGCCAGTGGAAACTGGGAGGATTAGAAATACCAAAGGATGGTTTACTCTGATGATAAAAGCAATTGCACAACAACAAGAAGAAATGCAGGGAGGCTCATTTTTTTCAGCCTGGAACTGGATAAGGCAAGACCAGTGGGAGGTCTGTATCACTGGGCAGTGACATCAAATTAGTTTCATAACCCTCGAGTCATCTAAGCAGATATCAAATCCTTCTAGGAAGGGTAAGAATGCCTTAATCGATGCCTCAATATTGACAAGATGTATGTAGTTTCCACAGCTATACTGGCAGTTGTTTTTCCTTTAAAAATATCAATTTATTATTTGACTTATGTAAAAACTTCTGGGAAGGAGTCTGTACGGTGATAAACTCTCCCTGTCGGCTGACTTCCAGGTCCTTTGATGCTGGGAAAACCACCCAGGCTTCTTTTTCTGCTTTGACTGGGATTCGAGGCCTTTGGGGCATCTGATCCCCCTTCTCTTAGCACTGTCATACACTTTTGTATATGAGTATTTTTATGGGGATCGTTACATTGCTTTCCTCAGCCTCAAAGAGCCCTCTAATCCCCAAATGGCTGTGAAACACTGCCCTAGAGGGCGTGCTTGGCAAATTTCACTGTAGCGATGGCACAGCAAACGTTCCATGTCTCAGCTTGAAAACATTATGGCAGGAAGTCCTGCGTCAGATGAAATTAGGTGTACATTCGAGCAGTGGGACTGAGCCAGGAGTCTTTTCAGCTCTTGTAGAGGCAGCTTTGATTCTCTTCCCAACACAATTAATAATTGGCCAAGAAAATGCTTTTTAACTTACTGAAAGAAGTACCCCTGATAATATGTGCTCTTGATTATATCGCTATAATTACAAAAACTATATTTTTGTGTTTAATAAAGATTAACCCAGCTTACAGGGTGAGCCTGGTTGATATCCTGTACCATGACATATGGTATGGGCTTCCCGTGGCTCAGAGGTAGAGAATCTGCCTACGGATGCAGGAGACACAGGACATGTGGTTCGATCCCTGGTCTGGGAAGATCCCTGGAGGAGGAAATAGCAACCCTTTCCAGTCTCCATGGGGTCGCAAACAGTCAGACATGACTGAGCGTGCACACACGCACGCACATGCTGTTTATCGGAGATAAAGCAGTGTACAGCGCAGTCTTTTTGAGAAGACATGGGGTCCACAAGCAGAACACGAAGCCTGACGGAGAAGGTTGGAAGGAGAGTGGTTTTGACTGGGTGGTAGGTTTTAGCTGTGGATGGATGGGTAGTAGCCAGGAGGTTGAAAGTGGAGGAAGTGGCATTTTAGTTGGAAGAAAATGTGTAAGCACTTGCTAAGGGGAGGGAATTTGAGGAGAAAATGGTCTGAGACTGTTTTACATGGAATATTTCTATTAAGGGAATTAGATACAAGTGAGGATTAGAATACAGCATAAGTGAAGTGATATTTTGGGAAAACCTTGGTGGGGAGGGGGCGTGTGTATTGTAGAGACAGAAAGAGGGTTAGGGTCAGATGAGCTGACTCAGTATAGATTTATACCTGTTTTATGTAGAACATCTTTTTAAATGTTCAGAGGGAAAAGTGCTTTGGACGTCTTATTAAATAGCTGTTAAAGAAAAAACTTAAACCATGTGGGATAAACAAGGTAAGAGCCATAGTGGTGGTGTTGCTGCTGCTGCTAAGTCACTTCAGTCGTGTCCGACTCTGTGCGACCCCACAGACAGCAGCCCACCAGGCTCCCCCGTCCCTGGGATTCTCCAGGCAAGAACACTGGAGTGGGCTGCCATTTCCTTCTCCAATGCATGAAAGTGAAAAGTGAAAGTGAAGTTGCTCAGTCGTGTCTGACTCTTAGCAACCCCCTGGACTGCAGCCTACCAGGCTCCTCCGTCCATGGGGTTTTCCAGGCAAGAGTACTGGAGTGGGGTGCCATTGCCTTTTCCGATAGTGGGGTTACCTGGTGCCGTTTTGGAGTGGTGTATTCTAGAGGTCGGCTGTGAAGAGAACAAAAAATGCTATCAGGACTTTGGAAGCTAAGGATCTCAGGTAAGGAGTTGTCTTGATGGAAGGAGACTAAGACCATTTATTCAGTACAAGGAGATGTGACCAGAATTGGTGGAAAGAGACCGAGTCCGTTTATTCAGTACAAGAAAGTGTATGACCGTAATGGAACCCATTCCTTTGTGTGCGACCAAGGACTGGCAGGAAAGACAGAACTAGAACCATGATGGGATTCTGGGAGTGCAGTTCAGGAGCTCCAGAATTCTCCTGGAGGTGAGCAGTGTTGCTGGCTTCTAGGAGAGGAAAACAGGCTGGGTTAGAAGTGGTTGCAACAGTCAGGTGTTGGGCTGGCACACTGCTATCTACAGCAGCTCTTTCCAAAATGAGATGCTCATACTCTGGACCGGTGTAAGACTTTCCACTAGGATGCAGGCAAAGTGGACATTTCAATTACACATACTTCTGTCTAAAAATAGGAATTAAACTTTACTGATCGTCAGTCAGTATATAGACTGACCTTGGTGCCTTCATGTGATATGAATTCGAGAAGGTAGGGTTTACAGCCTCAACATTATAAGGGAAGAGTGTACCCTGTCAACATGGGGACTGTCTTTGTGGATAAAAGTTTATCTCTGCCCAGTTGAAAAGATTTACAGGTTATACCATTTTAAATGGCCAACAGATCTTACGTACTTCATAATGACATGGGGAGTGATCCTCATAATCTTTTGTACTACAGATAGTAACTGTAGCAAATTACTTAAAGGAAGGAGAGTTGTTGAATGTGGATTAAGAATTTTTCTTGCAGAGACAGGCATTTCAAAATAGCTGGCCTTTTATACAGTGTATGGCTATGGTATTATTGCCCTGTAAATACTTAATAGTGGAAAGAACATTTTTAAAATAAGTATGCAGAAGTATTTCCATTGTTATGTGATTTTCACTGGAAAACAGTAGTGTTTATATATAAAACTCATATCTGTGTACTTAAATCTTGGAAACAAACTCAAATCTTTCAAAGATTTTCAAACTGAATTAAAACATATTCCAATTAGTTTGTAAGATGAGTTGACTGACAGGGAAAAAAGAAAGTTCTTTTTTTTTCCCCAAGACTTTGAGTAATTAGCATATGAGAATGAAACACGAGAACCTTGTAAGCACATTTCTTTCTGTGTCTGTCTTTGTCAGGTATCTATTTTAGCTAAATAGATAAAGACCTTGAAGCTAAATATTGAAATACACTGAATTTAGACCTTTGAGCTGCCTCATCAAAAAGTGTTAAACTGAGATTTTAAAAAAACAAATGAAACAGATGGCAGATGGTATGTATGTAAAGTGTTTTTAGTGAGAACAAAAAAAGATAAATCAGTAAAATTATTTTTAAAATTCTTATTTCATCTTTATCTCAGCTTCCAAATTTCTGTTTGTATAATATACATATTAATACATTAGAACATGTGTGTAATTTATAAATAACCACATATTTGGGGTTGGGCTAGGCTATTTCTAATGTGGTATATGATCATAAAAGTTGGGAGGCCATTGATGTACAGAAGGAAATGTGCTGGGAACTTACAAAATCATCCTGGTCTGCAGAGACGGAAAATCCCTGAAACATCTCTTGGTCTTTTCCTGTGCTTGGAAAGGTGGCAACAGTGACCAGAGAGGGGAAAGAAGAGACGGCAGCGCCCCAGAGATGGAGTGGGGCCCCTGCTCATCTGAGAGTCTGGCAGGTGTGGGCTGGGCCGTGGAGGAGTGGGGAGGGCTTTTACAGGAGTGCCTCCTTCAGGAGGCAAGACCGTGCCCTGCTGATGAGGCTCTGATAGGCAGCGGGAGGGATGGAGGGAAAGCCTTGCAGAGGTTCTGCGTGGCTTGTTGCGCCATCTCTGGCAGCGACAGTTTTGATCGTGACTTCTGCCTTCACCACAGCACTGTCCAGTAATAATATGATGCAAGCTGCGTATATAAGTTTGTTTCCTAGTAGTCATGTTAAAAAGCAAAATGATGAAATTGTTCAGTTTACTTTGTGTAACCCCATATATTGAAAACCTTATTTCATGTCGTCAATAGAAAATGAGATCTTATAGTGGTGGTTCTATGCTAAGTCTTGAAAACCAGTGTGTAGTTTTACACTTTCATATGGTTTGAACTAGCCTCATTTCAAGTACATGTTAGGCAGAGTTAGTGCAGCTTTAAAACAAACGCAGTCGGGAACCTTACCGTGAAGCTGAAAGTGGAGATCATCTAATCTCATGGTTTATATGTCTGACTGGCTTCAGGATCTTCTACTTCCTTCATTAAAAAAAAAAAATAGTTGGAGTCCTATATTTTAAAGAATATGTAATCATTAACTGACATGTTTTGATAGCCAGCATATAGGTGAATTGTGTATTCTTTCTGGAATCAATTTTTTCCAGACACAGAGAGACCAAGGTGCTACTACTTACTTTTTGGCAGCCACTCAGAGAATAGAAGTTATTCCATGTGTGAAAGTGACCCCATGGACTGCAGCCAGCCAGGCTCCTCTGTCCATGGAATTCTTCAGGCAAGAATGCTGGAGTGGGTAGCCATCCCCTTCTCCAGGGAATCTTCCCACCCAGGGATCTAACCTGGGTCTCTTGCACTGCAAGCAGATTCTTTACCATCTGAGCCACCAGGGAAATTGATCTCTGAATCTGTATTGTCCTAAAAGTGGATAGAGAGTGTTGGTCTAGGGAAAAAGCCCTGGAACATTTGGGGTCAGGGTTCTTCTTTGTCTCATTCTAGCTTTATAATCTGGGACTTCTCTGGTGGCTCAGATGGTAAAGAATCTGCCTACAATGTGGAAGACCCAGGTTTGATCCCTGGGTTGGGAAGTTCCCCTGGAGAAGGGAATGGCAACCCACTCCAGTATTCTTGCCTGGAGAATTCCATGGACAGAAGAGGCTGGTGGGTTAAAGTCCATGGAACTGCAAAGAGTCGGACATGACTGAGTGACTAACACTGAGCAAGTTATGAAGTTTCTTCAAGTCAGAAGATGAGCATGGTCCCTCTTACTGTGAAGTTCAGTGGGTTAAGGCAGAGAAAGTGCCATGAAAGCAGGTAGCCTTCATCCCAACTAAGGTGGTCCTGCCATTGCCGAAATGGAGACTTGTCTAGATGTACTTGTCAATATATCAGCATTGCCTCGGAGGTAGGTTTTGTTTGTGATGGCTCACTTGCCTTTGGGGTCTTCTTGGGTTCCAGAACCCATGTTTTCAAGTTTCAGGGTCTTTGTGAAGTTGCTGGGGATCTGCAGCCTTGGTGTTTCGTGGGCCTGAGGATGCTGGTGATTTCTTGTCAAAAGCTGGCTGATTTCTGCTCCCACACCTTGTTTATTCTACTAGGCTTACAGGCATCTCAGTCTGAGCAGGCCTGTCAGCTTTCCCCAGGAAATGTCGAACCATGGGCACATACGTTCATTTCCTCTTTAAATGAATACAGTCCCTTACAGTTTTATTGGAATACCAATCCATGGTTTGCACAAGCTGTTTGAATTTTAAACAGATGTGTGTGAAGCTGGGAGTCAGCTTTGCGTATGTCAGTCCAGTTTTACAGTCATTGACTTTTAAGGGCATAGCCTGGTCTCAAGCTGTTGCTTTGGGTGGACAGGCTCGTGTGTCATCGCATGTGTTTTTCTCTCCAGAACCATGGCATCTGGCTGTCTACTGGAAGGCCGTGTCATTTGACTGTCACTGTGGGAAATAACCATGAGCTCTCATAATCCATATTTTGCTGATAGCTAAATATATGCACATGTGTTATTTGGAAAGCTTTAGGTGAAAACATTTTTAATGGTGGGCTGATTCTTTGAAAGAGATATCTGCTAATGTTCATTAAATTGTGAGCCACTCTTAATGTTCATATCTAGCTAAGATTGTTAGATTCTTTAGACATATTTAAACATTTTCTATCCAAAAGTGAATGGGAAGATATTGACAAAACAAAGAAACTCCTTTATTGAAATCTAGGAGAAGTGTATTTTAAAAAATCCAAATTGTCACTGTCTAGTATCATATGTGAGTCTAGGGACCTGTTGTACTATTTTGCAACCATGCTTTTTGTTGACAATAAACTTACATTGTCTAAAAGAAAGAAACCTAGAGCCAAGATTTAGCATAAGGCAGAGACTGCGATGCTAAGGGAAATAGATTTATTGAGGTGTCTTTAACAATAAATGGTTTTATTTTTCATAATTGCTGTTTTAGAATTACACTTTGTCAAAATCCAACATTTTGGTTAAATTCCATGGTTTTTGGGTCTTTTTCAGTTTTGAACTCCAATCCCAAACTGAACTAAAAAATTCCCCTCTCTTTCAGTCTCTGTTGGGACTAGGGTTGATGGAAGGAGGAAGTGGTGCATGGACTTTTCAGTCCTCTGAGGTTTGGGGTAGGACAGAGGGATGGGTAAGAAATGAGTGCCCACTGGAGATATTTACCATTAGTATGATACTAACCGAGAAAGCTTTAGCTATCTTTGCATTAATGAGGGTAGATCAGGTTTCACTATAATAACAAGTACAATCTCAATACCTTAACGCATTCATGTAAAGTCTAGTGTGGCCCTTGTGACTCACCATGCTGACTCTTATCCAGTAGTGAATCAAAGCCCAGTTGCTTCCATTGTGCAACCCCTTATCCTGTAGCTCTTCACTTCCAACTCTTGAGTTCAGGAAAGAGAGCTTAAGGTTCATACCCACCATACCCACTTTTCTTTTTCGTCCTGGTAAGATCTTTTGAAAGAGTATATTAACATGTCACACAATTCATCCATTTGAAGTGTCCAATTCATTGGGTTTAGTATATTGAATTGTCTCACCCTTGCCTATTATTGGGCTTCCCTGTAACTCAACTCGTAAAGATTCCGCCTACAATGCAGGAGACCCCAGTTCGATTCCTGGGTTGGGAAGATCTGCTGAAGAAGGGATAAGGTTACCCATTCCAGTATTGTTGGGCCTCCCTTGTGGCTCAGCTGGTAAAGAATCCGCCTGCAATGTGGGAGACCTGTATTTGATCCCTGGGTTGGGAAGATTCCCCTGGAGAAGGGAATGGCTACCCACTCCAGTATTCTGGCCTGGAGAATTCCATGTATAGTCTTATGGGGTCCCAAAGGGTTGGACGTGACTGAATGACATTCACTTGCCTATAATTAGAAGTAGAAAGTTCTGTTCACATGCCTGTTGGGGAGGACTTACAAAGTCCTAATCTAACTTCAGGGAAGGCTGGGAAATGTAGCCCCTCTAGGGTCCCCAGGAGAAGAAAATACTGGGGCAAACACAGGATGTTGTCACTGCCCCACTTATCTTCGGTGGTGTCTGCCCTACTCATGGGGTGCTCACTCTTCCTTGCCCTACAGTTGACGGAAGGGCAGGTCTTGAAGCTCGCTTCTCCTTTCTCTGGCTTCTCCACTTTTCTCCCCTGTGCAGTCTGGCAGGGAAAGGGGCACCGATCGCTCAGTGCATTGCCTAAGCCAGTGTCTGCCTAAGGCACAAATGCTAGATGCCTTGTGTTGTGGGAAATCTCATATTGCACAAGAGGTTGAATTGCCGTGTTCTCTCTTATTTGACTTTCAGGAAGATAATTTCTGCATGAGGTCACTGACTTGACAATTTTCTGCATTCCTTTCTCAGTCCTGTCCTTTATGGTTCAGTCCTGGAGTTGAAGGTGAGGAAGTCCAAGTACCTAGTAGGTATTTCTGGCATTGAGGAGAGTTTTCCTTTATGGAAAATGGGAGGCTTTTCTTATTTTGTTATTCCACAAAATCATGAGTTACTGTGAAATAGTACTTTAAAATGGTGGGTGTATCTCTTAAAATTTTCTCTAGGGAATATCTTTGAGGTGTTAAGATGTTTATTTGCCATATTTCAAAATTCCCTGAATTATTGGCATATTTTAATGGAGTGAGTTGATATGGGAAGTACATTTGACTCTAAATGTTTTTAAAAAACTCCATTTATTAATATTAATAACTTCAGTTTTACAGAAAAGTTGCAAGGATAATACTGGGAGTTCCCATGTAGTTTATCCTGATGTTACATTTTGTGTAACAATGGTACATTTGTCAAGACTTAAAGTCACATTGGCGTAGTGTTACAAGCTATAGATTTTATTCTGGCTGCACTGGTTTTTTCATGAATGTTCTCTTTCTGTTCCAGGCTCCGTTCCAGGGTGACACTTCACACTGAGTTGTCGTGTCTCCTTGATCTCCTATAATCGACAGTTTTTCAGTCTTCCCAGGACACTTTTGAAAGTATTTTGTAAAATGTCTCTCAATTTGGGTTTATCAGTGTTTTCTTATGATTAGGTTTATGGGTTTGGGAGAATACTACAAAGGTAAAGTGCCTTTTTCATCATATCATACAAGAGTGTTTGTGAAAGAAACTTGAGTTAACACTGGTGATACTTATCTTGACCACTGGATTAAGGTATAGTCTGTCAGATTTGCCTACTGTAAAATGAATACTTCCGCATTTCATACTCTGTGCTTTGGAATCAAATCACTGAATACCGTCCACACTCATGGGGAGAAGATTAAGGTCTCTCTCTGGAAGAAGGAAACAGGGACATATCTTCATGGATCATTTGTAATTCAAGGGTTTGTCCCTTCTTCCCCACTTATTCAATCATTTACTTATGTTAATTTAGCCTCATTTTAGTCTTCTGGTTATATGATCATTATTTTGTTGAAATTATCCCACCTTTGGCCATTGGGAGCTTTTTCAGCTTGATTCCTAGGTAAAAAGTTAGAAGCCTAAAAATATTTCTGTCTTTGGATTCTAGTTACTTTGGCTTGGGTGAACTTGGCCTTTTCCACTTCCTCAAGTGGTAACTGTTAAATGAGCAGTATTTTATGGTGTTTCTAAAGTTCTTGGAGACTTTGTAATAATGATTTACAAGGATGTATATAGAAACTTGCCAGTATTTATGAAAGTAATAAGCATTTAGTCATGGAGTTCTACTTCGCATTGAATGTTGTTATTTCAAAGAGGTTAATGCCTGCAAAAGACCATTGATTATAGATTCTTACAGGAAATTGGAAATGAACTTAACCTACCTCAATGGATGAGAAACTAAAGCACCCAAAGTCTCAATGATTTGCCTGAGAAAAGCCAGGACTAAAACAACTCGAATAACTTTTAAACCTAGTTCTTCCTAGGAAATCGAGCAAGTATTTTTTCTTTTTCAAATGATGAATATTCTAGAATATTTTTCCAGATATAGAATTATATATAGCTGCTAAGTCACTTCAGTTGTGTCTGACTCTGTGCGACCCCATAGACAGCAGCCCACCAGGCTCCCCCATCCCTGGGATTCTCCAGGCAAGAACACTGGAGTGGGTTGCCATTTCCTTCTCCAATGCATGAAAGTGAAAAGTGAAAGGGAAGTCGCTCACTCGTGTCTGACGCTTAGCATGGACTGCAGCCTACCAGGCTCCTCCATCCATGGGATTTTCCAGGCCAGAGTACTGGAGTGGGGTGCCATTGCCTTGCTGCTATATAGTAAATAATGCAGAAGACCAATTTTGAATATCTGCATTTCAAGGTGATAGCTTGTATTAATGGCACATTAAGAAGCAATTTTTACTGAATTTCATATTGTGATGTGGTTTTTAGCAAGGAAAAGTGGTGTCAAGTTTTTAGTCATGCTTTTGTTTCAAGAAGTGGTCTAATGGGTCCTAATTCAGTTGTTCCTATTTTTGTTTTATCTTGAAAATGTCAGTTTAGTATAAATGTCCCTGCATGCGTGCTCAGTTGCTTCAGTTCAGTTGCTCAGTCATGTCCAGCTCTTTGCGATCCCATAGACTGCAGCACGCCAGGCCTCCCTGTTCATCACCAACTCCTGGAGTTTACTCAGACTCACGTCCATTGAGTTGGTGATGCCATCCAACCATCTCATCCTCTGTCATCCCCTTCTCCTCTTGCCTTCAATTTTTCCCAGCATCAGGGTCTTTTCAAATGAGTCAGTTCTTCATATCTGGTGGCCAAAGTATTGAAGTTACAGCTTGGAAGCAATAAATATTCAGGACTAATTTCCTTTAGGATGGGCTGGTTGGATTTACTTGCTGTCCAAGGACTCTCAAGAGTCTTCTCCAACATCACAGTTCAAAAGCATCAATTATTTGGCTCTCAGCTTTGTTTATAGTCCAACTCTCACATCCATACATGACTATTGAAAAAACTATACCTTTGACTACACAGACTTTGTTGGAAAAGTAATGTCTCTGCTTTTTAATATGCTGTCTAGGTTGGTCATAACTTTTCTTCCAAGGAGCAAGCGTCTTTTAATTACATGGCTGCAGTCACCGTCTGCAGTGATTTTGGAGCCCCCCAAAATGAAGTCTGTCACTGTTGCCCTTGTTTCTCCATCTATTTGCTGTCAAGTGATGCGACCAGATGCCATGATCTTAGTTTTCTGAGTGTTGAGTTTTAAGCCAGCTGTTTCGCTCCTTTTTTCACTTTCATCAAGAGGCTCTTTAATTCCTCTTCACTTTCTGCCGTAAGGGTGGTGTCGTCTGCATATCTGACGTTATTGATATTTCTCTCAGCAATCTTGATTCCAGCTTGTGCTTCATCCAGCCCAGCATTTCTCATGATCTACTCTGCATATAAGTGTAATAAGCAGGGTGATAATATACAGCCTTGATGTACTCCTTTCCCGATTTGGAACCAGTCTGTTTTTCCATGTCCAGTTCTAACTATTTCTTCTTGACCTGCATACAGATTTCTCAGGAGGCAGGTCAGGTGGTCTGGTATTCCCATTTCTTTAAGAATATTCCAGAGTTTATTGTGATCCACACAGTCAAAGGCTTTGGCATAATCAACAAAGCAGAAGTAGATGTTTTTCTGGAGCTCTGTTGCTTTTTTGATGATCCAGTGGATGTTGGCAATTTGATCTCTGGTTCCTCTGCCTTTTCTAAATCCAGCTTGTTGGAAATTCACAGTTCCTGTACTACTGAAGCCTGGCTTGGAGAATTTTGAGCATTAGTTTGCTAGTGTGTGAGATGAGTGCCATTGTGTGGTAGTTTGAGCATTCTTTGGCATTGCCTTGCTTTGGGATTGGAATGAAAACTGACCTTTTCCAGTCCTGTGGCCACTGCTGAGTTTTCCAAATTTGCTGGCATATTGAGTGCAACAGTTTCACAGCATCATCTTTTAGGATTTGAAAGAACTCAACTGAAATTCCATCACCTCCACTAGCTTTGTTCATCGTGATGCTTCCTAAGGCCCACTTGACTTCTCACTCCAGGATGTCTGGCTCTCGGTGAGTGATCACACCATTGTGATTATCTGGGTCGTGAAGATCTTTTTTGTACAGTTCTTCTGTGTATTCTTGTCACCTCTTCTTAATGTCTTCTGCTTCTGTTAGGTCCATACCATTTCTGTCCTTTATTGAGCCCATCTTTGCATGTAAAATTCCCTTGGTTTCTCTAATTTTCTTGAAGAGATCTCTAGTCTTTCCCATTCTATTGTTTCCCTTGATTTCTTTGCACTGATCACTGAGGAAGGCTTTCTTATCTCTCCTTGCTATTCTTTGGAACTCTTCATTCAAATGGATATATTTTTCCCTTTCTCCTTTGCCTTTTGCTTCTCTTCTTTTCTCAGCTATTTGTAAGACCTCCTCAGACAACCATTTTGCCTCTCTTCATTTCTTTTTCTTGGGGATGTTCTTGATCACTGCCTCCTGTACAATGTCACGAACCTCTGTCCATAGTTCTTCAGGCACTCTATCACGTCTAATCCCTTGAATCTATTTGTCACTTCCACTATATAATTGTAAGGGATTTGATTTAGGTCATACCTGAATGGTCTAGTGGTTTTCCATACTTTCTTCAGTTTAAGTCTGAATTTGTCAATAAGAAGTTCATGATCTGAGCCACAATCAGCTCCTGGTCTTGTTTTTGCTGACTGTATAGAGCTTCTCCATTTTTGGCTGCAAAGAATAGAATCAATCTGGTTTTGGCCATCTGGTGATGTCCATGTGTAGTCTTCTGTTGTGTTGTTGGAAGAGGGTGTTTGCTATGACCAGTGCATTCTCCTGGCAAAACTCTGTTAGTCTCTGCCCTGCTTTATTCTGTACTCCATGGCCAACTTTTCCTGTTACTCCAGGTATCTCTTGACTTCCTACTTTTGCATTCCAGTCCCCTATAGTGAAAAGGACGTCTTTTTTGGGTGTTAGTTCTAGAAGTTCTTGTAGGTCTTCATAGAACTGTTCAGCTTCTTCTTCATTACTGGTCGGTGCATAGACTCAGTTACATCAGTTGTGTCCAACTCTTTGCAGCCCTATGGACTTAGCAGGGGTAAAAACGCAGAAACTGACATGATCTGTGTGCACTGAAGTGACAATGCTTTAAGGATAAATGGAAAATGGTGCCAACTTGTTACTTTTACTTGTGGTTTACATAAATGTAAGCATTTATCCTTTCACAGACATACACATTCTTGGTCAGTTGGAGTTATCCTTATAAGTAATCATCGTTAAGTTTGCCTTTCAGCTGACGGATGACATTAATTTCATCTTTAAAAGGCAGCATTAGGTAGTACAGTGTTTAAGAAATGTCTTGCTCGTGTCCATAACAAGCTATACCATTATGCTGATGGATTTGCTATCTTGTGTCCTATTCAGTATAAAATGTGACCATATATTTTGGATTCCAGAGTCTTTTCTGGTTTGTTGAGCACACTGGTGCTTAAGATGATTTAAATTAGTTTTAATGTATTTGGGTAACCAAGCATACAGTTCTTTGAAGCCACTGGTGGAGAGAAAGAAGAGAGCTATTTCAGCCTTCCCCAGTAATGAGACCCATAAATCAAAAGAATGAACATGGGAACATCAAGCAAGTCTTGGGATCTAATTTCAAACACCTTAAAGGGACTCCTTTATTGGTTTAGACTTGCTAGGACCATGGTGCCCAGAGTAACGGCTGAACTGAAAAATCTAGATGTAAGACAGAGAACCTCTATAGGACTAAACAGCTGAGCTAAACACTCTCACCCTGAGCCTTCAAATATGAGACGTTTGTGGTTAGGAAGTCTGGGTCTAAAGAAGAGGAAAATGGACAGGGATGTATTCAGCTAAGGGTACTCACATGTTCCTGTACCAGATAGGTAAGGAAATCATAACATGATTTTGCAGGAGGGGAGAATGTTTTTCCTTTAGCATATAATTATAGTGGGGTTTTGAAACTGACTTTGGGGCAAGAAAATAGGAGCGTAAAAGCTTTTTGACCAAGACTGAGGAAAACGTTGTGAATTTCTGTAAATGAATCAGACACATCCCTGAAAAACAGAATGCCTTCAGGACTTCAGATATGTCTATGGCAAATATGAAGACAGTCTATTCCTAGACTTTTGGCAGGCAGACTGGCCTTTCATTCAGTTCTTTCAAAAAGAAAATAGGCAAGAGAAGTTTTTGGAAAAAAAAACTGAAGTTCTTCTAGGTGTTGTTGGTTCAAGCAGTGTTAGAAATTCTTCATGGTTCCTCTCTTGCAAGCTGACTTTGGACTGTGCACATAGGCCTATTTTTAAACTGCAGGCTTTGTTTCACTCCCACGTGCTTTACCCTTCTACTGTTCAAGTGCTAAAACCAGGGATTATTTAAGCTAGTTTATGGGCTGGTGCATGATGAGTTGAGAATTTGAGTTTCTGAAGCTATGAGAAGCAGGTTGAGAGGAAAGAAATGTGGAGAGAATAAATGACAATGGCCATATGGATCTCTTTTCTTTCAATTTCCCCGTTTTAAAGACCTCTAGTCGTATAACACACAGAGGTATTTAGTTCTAAAATCCGTATGAATAAATGCATTTAGAGTAGATAAACTTTAGGTAATGTGTTGCTTTTGCTTCTTATCGGGAATAATTTAAATTCAATGTATAACGGCATTTTGAATTATTTAAGAAACCTCCTCTCCTGCAAGATCATCTTATGATTTCCTTGCCTATCTGGTGCAGGAACATGTGAGTACCCCTAGGTGAATACATCCCTGTCCATTTCCCTCCTCTTTAGACCCCAACTTCCTAACCACAGCCCTTTCAAATCTGAAGGCTCAGGGTGAGAGTGTTCAGTTCAGCTGTTTTAGCCCTGTAGAGGGTCTCTGTCTCACATTATTTTGCCATTAAAGGTTTATATTTTAACTTGGGCTTGTGTGTAGTGATCTTGGGTGTGTGTGTGTGTGTCTATGATGTATGTGGGGTGGGGGAGGAAGGGGAGGGAACTTAAATGCCATTGGTAACATCTGAATTTTAGATTCACTTTTTTTGGGGGGGGGCAGAGACGCATTTCTGATGGATAAGACTGAAATCTTTGTGCTCTACAATAGCAAAGTGATCAGTGGGAAGAATATTCTCATTTTCAACAGACAGGTCAGAAAGGCTTCTGGTTTTCAAGTTAAAGTATGATGTTTACATTTCGAAAAACTCCTGTTTTATAGCAGCTGGAATTTTATTGTGTGTGGCAGCTTTTTTGGGGAAAAAAAAAAAAAGATATTTTCATAGTTTTTTCCCTGTAATGGCTCTTGGAGACAGCTGAACAAATGAAAACTGAAAACTAACCGTAGCCATGTACTTGGTTATGTCAGATCCTATAACAATACCAGGGAACTTTTACCTGGTACTGAGGTGGAGGAACTACTAGTTTTGGTGGGTATGTTCCTTTCACTTTGATTGCTTTGCCCATAATTATTCCCCAAACTAGTTATGAAGTATAATTTAGTCTGTTTATCTCATGGTGGGTTTTCTGCCTCGGAAGTACAGTGTTCACCCATCAATGCCTCCTGATTTCCTGATGCTTTACATACTAAGCTGCTACATTAGCAGTATGTTCTTACCTGTAAATGCTTTAGCACACACATCACAGAGTAGAAGTCAATATTTGCTGATCACGTAAATGTAAATTTTACAGGCAGTGAAAAGCACAGTTCTTATGCACACCCTTTAAATTTTGAGAAATGTATATATTTTACCTAGGAGGTCTCTTTGTGATTTTCCCACTCAATCCTACTTTTTACCCCAGAGAGAACTGTTCTTCTCTGTTTTCATGATGGGTTTTTCCTATTCTAAGACTTTGTATAAATGGAATCATGTAGTGTGTGTACCCTTCTCTTTTACTGTCTGTACTGTTTTTGAAATTCATTCATACTGTTGTCTGAATAAGTAGTTTCATTCCTTTTCACTGTTGCGTAGTATTCCTTTGTGTTAATACAGCAGTTGTTTATCCATTCATTTGTTGAACACTTGGGTTGTTTCTAGTCTTTATGTTGGCATATGCTTTTACTTCTGTTGGGTAAAAAACTTAGGAGTGGAATTGCTGTGTTGTAAAGGTAAATGTTTGGTTAACTTGATAAGAAACTGTCAGGCCTTTTTCTAATGTGGTTTTACTATTTAACTGTCCCACCAAGAATGGATGATAGTTCCTGGTTGCTCCGTATCTGTGCCAACATATGATATTGTCAGTCTTTTGAATATTTGTCTTCCTTAGGAGTGTATAATGGTATCTCACTGTGTTTGGCATTTGCGTTTCCTTGATGACTAATGATTATGAATGGTTATTAGCACACACATTGACCATATATATTTTTTCCTTAGTGGAATGTCTATTGAGGGTTTTGCCCATCTGTTTATTGAGTTTTTCCTTATTGAGTTGGACGTTTTTTACATATTTTAAATATCCGTCTTTTGTCACACATACATTGCATTTTTTCCTTCCCATCTGTGGCCAGTCTGTTAATTTTCAAAGTGTCTTTGAGCAGCAGTTCTTAATTTTGAAGTCTAATTAATTATTCATTTACTTTTAAGAAATCTTTCCCTATCCCTAAATTAGAAAGCTACTCTGCTGTGATTTCTTCTAGACGCTTCATAGTTTTAACTTCTGCATTTAGGTTTGTGATTAACTTTGAGTTGTGTAATGTGAGGTAAGGATCCAGGTGTTTTTTTTTTTTTCTCATACTGATGTCTAGGTTCCAGCATCATTTTTAAAGAAGGCTTTTTTGCCTTTTGGAGTACTTTGCACCTTTTACATAAAAAATCAATTGGCTATATCTGTGGTGTTTTGTGGTAATTTTAGCCTGTTCTCTTGATGCGTTTGATCTTCTTATGCTAGAACCACGTTCCAAATTTGTTCATTTTCAGAACTGGTTTTAGAAGTTTATAGGCCTTTTGCAGTGCCATATAAGTTATAACATCAGCTTGCCATGTTTATTTTTTAAAAGCTCAGTGGGATTACAATTTGTATTGTCTTGAATCTCCAAACTCTGGCATTTACCAAGTCAAGACTGTGTTTGTAATACTAAAACACCATTTGCTTTCTTGCGTTCATCCTATCAGGAGTGTACTATGAGTTTTCCAGAGGCTGTGTAATATGGGATATTGTAATAGACTAGATTGGGCTTTCTGGGTGGCTCAGCACTAAAGAATCTGCCTGCAATACAGGAGACACTGGTTTGATCCCTGGGTCGGGAAGATCCCCTAGAGGAGGGCATGGCAACCCACTCCAGTATTCTTACCTGGAGAATCACATAGGCAGAGGAGCCTGGTGGGCTACCGTCCACAGGGTTGCAAAGAGTTGGCCTCAGCAAAAGTGACTGAGCATGCATGCAATAGACTATATACAGAATCAGACAGGAAAATCCAGTTGTCTTATATTTTCAATATTAAAAATACTTGCAGAAACGGAATTTATTTTTCACTAAAAATTAGGAAGAATGAATTTTTATAATATGGTAGCTTTTCAGTTCAGTTCAGTCGCTCAGTCATGTCCGACTCTTTGTGAGCCCATGAATCGCAGCATGCCAGGCCTCCCTGTCCATCACCATCTCCTGGAGTTCACTCAGACTCACGTCCATCGAGTCAGTGATGCCATCCAGCCATCTCATCCTGGGTCGTCCCCTTCTCCTCCTGCCCCCAATCCCTCCCAGCATCAGAGTCTTTTCTAATGAGTCAACTCTTCGCATGAGGTGGCCAAAGTACTGGAGTTTCAGCTTTAGCATCATTCCTTCCAAAGAAATCCCAGGGCCAATCTCCTCCAGAACGGACTGGTTGGATCTCCTTGCAGTCCAAGGGACTCTCAAGAGTCTTCTCCA